>QRFJ01007974.1:0-24054 GCA_006176705.1 Cocos nucifera | reverse complement strand
ATTCTTTAGATAACCACATTTTAACTATAGTCAACATGAGAATATCATTCCCAATAAGGAGGATATCATCCACGTACAGTATGAGGAAGACAATAGCGCTCCTACTGACCTTTTTGAAAATACATGGTTTCTCCTCATTCTTGATGAAACCAAATAATTTGATCACATCATTAAAATGAGTATTTCAACTTCGAGATGCTTGCTTAAGTCCATATATGGACCTTTGCAGCATGCATACTTTATGATCAACATCACTAGATGTGAAACCTAGTGGCTGTTCTATATAGATATCTTTCTTAAGGTATCCATTTAAGAATGTTGTTTTCACATCCATTTGCCATATTTTATAATAGAAATAAAATGCAACAGCAAGCAATATGCGGATGGATTCTAGCATGGCTACTGACGAAAAGGTATCCTAATAGTCAATTTCTTCGTGCTGACTATACCCTTTTGCCACTAATCTAGCTTTGAATGTCTCCACATTTCCATTTGCACCAATCTTTCTCCTGTAGATCCATTTACGTCCAATAGATACTATACCTTCAGGTGGATCTACCAAGGTCCATACTTGGTTTGAGTGCATCGAGTCAATTTCTGACTTTATTGCCTCTAACCATTTCTCAGAGTCAATATCCGATATTCCCTTATCATAGATTTTGAGATCATGATCCTGAACCCCTTACCTATGAGGAATATTTTCTCTACTTCCTTTGAAATAGTACCTAAGTACCTCTTAAGAGGATGGAAAATTCTTTTTATTTTATGAGGTGGAGGAGGTAGTAATTGTATTGGCTCAGCTTGATTTGGTTCCATAGGGTCCTTAGCTCATTGCTCTTATGAGATTTTCTCCTCGAGCTTGATCTATTTTCCAATGCCACCATCCTGAATAAACTATTTTTCAAGAAAGATGGCATGCCGACTTACAATCATATTGTGGTCTTCAGGAATATAAAAATAATATCCTAATGGCTCTTTAGGATATTTTATGAATCAAGCTCTAAAGGACCTATAGTCTAACTTATCCACTTATTGTCTTTTGATATGAGCCAGACAATCCCAAATTTTGAGATGACTCAGACTTGGTTTCTTACCATGCCATATCTCATACGGTGTGGTAGGAATGGTTTTAGAGGAAATCCTATTCAATAAATATATAGCAGTTAATAGACTATATCCCCAAAGAAAATCAAGGAGGTCTGTGAAGCTCATCATGGATCGATCTTATCTAATAGGGTTTGGTTCCTCCGTTTTGAAACCTTATTGAGTTGAGGTATTCCAGGTAGAGTCCATTGAGAGACTATGCTATTTTGCTTAAGATAGTTCAGGAATTCTCAACTAAGGTATTCACCTCCTCAGTCTGATCGAAGAATCTTAATGGGTTTTTTAGTTTGCTTTTCAACTTCATGTCTGAATTCGTTAAACTTTTCAAAGGCTTCAGACTTGTGTCTCATAAGATATAGATACCCATAACGAGATAAAGCATCGGTAAAGGTTATGAAGTAGACAAAGTTGCCTCTACCCAGCACATCAAATGGGCCGCACACATCAGTATGTACTAGGGCAAGTAGTTCCATGGCCCTTTCTCCATGTCCTATAAAAGAAAGCTTAGTGATTTTGTCATGAAGACATTATTCACAAATTGGATATGACTCAGAAGTCAATGGACTCAATTGTCCGATTTTTTCCAATTTGTTAACCCTACCTTCTACTATATGATCTAGCCTTAGGTGCCATAGATACCTATCATTTGGACTATCACTGGGTCATTATGATCTTATGGCATTCACATTTTGCTTGATATTAAAGATAGATACATCAATATATAATTGGTAGAGACCATTAATAAAGAAACCAATTATATTTTTATTTCTTTCATAAAGAATATTACAATGGTCCTTAAGAAAACTAATTACATAGTCTTCTTATGCTAAACATGAAACAAAAATCAAATTTCTGCTTAAAGCAGGCACATAATAATAATCCTTAAGTACTAAATCTAAGCCAGACAGTAGTTGAAGAGGATAGATTTCCATGGCCACAATAGCAACCCTTGCACCATTTTTGACGTGTAGGATCATCTCACCATCCCCCAGCCTCCTGCAATCCTCAAGATCCTGCATGGAAGTGCACAAATGAGCACTAGAACTAGAGTCAAGCACCCAACTGGATGCTGAAGAAATCATAAGATTAGATTCAATAATGAGCATACCTCTAAAAGAATCAGTCTCCTTCTTATTCTTCAGGATGGCCAGGTATATAGGGTAGTTCCGCTTTCAGTGGCCATCAGTATTACAATGAAAATACTTTTCTTTGTCAGTGGCCTTCTTCTTCAACTCTGTCTTCTTTTTCTTTCCACCTTCCATCTTCTGCTTTTTCATGGATTTCTTCTTCTTTTCAAAAGATTTTCTCTTAGAAGAAGTCTATTCCATAGCAAGTACTGAGCCTTTAGAACCATTCATGGAAAGCTCAGCAGTAACCAGCATATTCATAAGCTCGGTCAGAGTATTCTGAAGTTTATGCATATGGTAGTTCATGATGAACTATCCATACGCATCAGTTAAGGATTGTAGAATTATATTATTTTGCAGATTCTAGTCTAACTTCACTCCGAGCTTCTCAAGCTCTTTCAAATCCTTGATCATCATCAGATAATGATCTTGGACTGATTGCCCATCATATATTTTAATCTTAAATAATCATTTAGGGACCTGATATTTGGCTGCATGACTCTATTCACCAAACAACTCTTATAGGTGAGCCAATATTTGGTAGGCAGTCTTGATATCTTCATGTTGGTGCTGAAGCTCATCAGACATCAAGCCCAACATGTAGTATCTGGCTTTATTATCTTCATCTATCTACTTATCAAGAGATGCTCTCTGTTCAGTAGACAGACGAGCTGGTATGGTGGGGGGATCCTAGTCCAATACATGAGTCAACATCTCAAAACCCAAAATGATTATGAAGTTCTAGAACCAATCCTTGTAGTTAGGTTCGGTCAGTCTATGGGTGTCCAAGATATGGGCTAGTGGGTTGGATGCAATTATTTTTTTTTTTCCTATAGAGAGTCAAAGTTTTATGTTGTATTAGACTATTTAATTTATTTTTAATAAATAGTATCACATTTTCTCGGATCCTACACTTTTATAGAGAAAATCTTTATGATTATTGATGATGTCAATGACCACACCTATAACATATTGATGATGGTTATCATGAGGAACACTCTTGTATGTTCTCAATATGGCACCAATCTTGTCTCTTCTTGAATTCACATGTCGCAATATTGATCCACTCTTAGTAAGCAACCCACCATTTCATAATAGACTCAAATTGTCTCTCTCCGATCCAAATATTGACCAATTCATCTCTAGCCCATAGCATCTATGCCTGAGACAGGTGCGCTTCGGTGTGACGACCACTAACCACTCGAATAATCAACCCCGTCAGACCCCACTCTAAATGAAGCTTCCTTAGACTTAATCTTTTAAGAAAATAGATTTCGTTAATCTGACTTGAATACCATAACTTATACTACCTATGCTGGGTTCGCTAGTTGTTAGCTCCTTAGATGAGACTGCTCCAACTATGATAAGTCGTAGACCGCATAGTATTGCCATTACATCAATAAACGCTTCGAGTTGGACTCCAATGAAATTAGTGATTGTTATTATCAATTACCTTGATACCAAATTTTGACCAGATCAATCGAATTAGCCACAATTAACTTAACCTGATCATAATTAGATCTACTTTGATCGATCAGTCATGTACTCAACTTGATCGATCCTTAATCGATTAGCTGTCATTAATACCCTGATCCCACCTAACCACTCTTGATTCATAATAACCGTTAGTGTAATTAAAAGTATCAAGCCCAAACCATTTATGATTTTTAGATCTAAAATTTTTAAGACCTATATGTTTCATAATCGAATTTTTAATTAAGTTAGAATTCATAATAATATTTATGAAATCAATTTCAAATCTAGGATTTACGAAATAAATTTTATTTTGATTAAGGATCCGCAGACCTTACACCATAGAACACCCCATCAATGGAGAGAGCCTTTATCCACTTGTCTTATATCGACGTCAAGGAGAAGCCTTACAAAAAATGATAACTATAAAACTAGTAAGACATAATCATATAATAAAATGATCTAATAAACTTTTTAATTCTGTATATTAGATATTTTAGATCTAAATTATCTATAAATATAAAAATAAGATTTATTGTCATCAATTAAAATTATCTGTATTTTAGACTATTCTAAACTAGCTAAAATGTATCATATCATATGAATAATTAATAAATTATTTTTTTTTAATCTATTAAATATTTATATATCAAATTTAAAAATAGATCTAAAATTAAATTATTAAAATTATGATGCTAGCTCACTAGATAATTTTTCCATCTAGCATGAGTACAATCTTAGATTGATATTATTTTTAATTTTTATTTGATTAATCACATATATATGATATCTAAAATTATTTTATAGATAAAATAAATAAAATTATCTAATAATTATGGACTGGGCTGAAAGTTGAAGGAAAAAGTCTTGTTTTTTGGACATCGTAATTTAATTGATAAAGGGATATTCAAAAATTTCTTTGAGATCCTAATCAAATTAGATCTCAAATTGATCTATGACAGAATAAAAATAAAAAAAATTAATCTAATAATTATACCATTTTGGGTAATTAATTACCTGTGAACCCAATTTTCCGTGTTCTAATGTAGCATGCAAGCAACAAGCCTCTACCAGTACCACTTAGTAGGATCTAGATATTTCTCTTTCACATCCCCAAAATGATCTAAACTGATTTGAAGTCTCAAAAATTCTTTTGAAGAACACCTTGTCTCTGTTAGCGTGCTGCTTTTCTTCCTGCACTTCCTCACTTGATCGCATCTGTTCGGCCAATAGCCTTTGTTGAGAGGAAATGGACCAAAATTGCATTAGATGGGGGAAGGAATGTGGATGGCTAGAGTATTATTTCTAGCAGATAGGGATATGACCCTGCTGTTGCATGCCCCATCATCCTACCATATGCCCTTTTCAATTAGATCTAAATTGATTAAGAATGACATCATCTGATCCATATAAGAATCCCAAAACCTCTAGGTGGTGCCAAGACTGGTAAAACAAGATTTTGTGCACAAGTTTAATCCCAGAAGCATTAGAGTCATTTGTATGGACTCATCTTTTTTCTCATGGCCATCCTCCTTAGATGCACCTTATGTCTACTTTAGTAGGAGAAATCCCAGTACTATCTATGGCAGACAGGCAGATCTAATGTCTAGGGTCACATTTGCAATGCCGAAAATAGGAATTAGTAGTGATCGAATGATAGTGTTATTTTAAATTTATCTCATAATTAAGCTACCCTTCTGACCTGTAGCTCTATCAGACAAAAGCTTCCTGAGTGCCCAATATATTCGACCATCGATATAAGCTTAATGATTGTAAAAGAAAATATTAGGCTCAATCGTATCTAGCCGATTTTCTTGAACTATTGTCTTATTCAATCAATTAAACTAGTAGTCAATTGATGAATCCAAACTTAACCCTTATTTGTGTGACCAAGAGGTTAGCTCCTATGTAATGAATTGTGCGATCTCTATTCATCGACAACACCTTCTGATGATCACACTTTCTGATGAAATAGTATAATCGATCATCCAATCATTCTAATTGCTTCAAAATTCATAGTGACACTAGTGCAGAATATGGTGCATCGGTCAGAACTGAAGCGGACTCTCGATGTTGTTTACTTGTGTGATATAGTTCCTCTATCCTAAGCCGCGATCGAATGGGTTAAGGTGATCTCTTGTCAGATTCCTAATTTCTGTCAAGAATTAATCATTTGAATCATGTCTCTATGAAATTCCTATTAACTCTTTCTATTATTTTATCTACTATCCGATGGGCTATGAATTGATTTTCATTCATAGGACTACTGCTAGATCTACGTGTTGTAGAAGATCCCTATCTTGGTTGCAATCAAATCTACAATGAATTATGCTTAGCATATTTAGGACAGATTAGTTGGGGATTTTTTTTTTCTATTGGAAAATGGCTAGGTGACTATTATAGAGACTATGGTGTCAAAACTAGGAATCAGGTGAGCTATCGATGCTTATCAAAGAGGTTAGACACCACCTCTGCGCGCTTCCGTGCCGTCATTCATGTCAAGACTTGTACGCTTCCCTTCTTGATCGCTCTGAGGTGATATCACATGTGTGTGTGCTTGTTGTTCTTCTTTTAAGTATCGTTTATAAACTTGTATTAATATACAATTCGTGAAGATCATGTATCCCAAAGAAATTAACAATTCTATAGTGTTGTGTATATCGTGGATAAAAACAAAAAGGTCAGAGATTTATGAGTTAATAATGAAAATTCATTCTTAAAGGTTTCAATCTTGAAATTATGAGCTCTCATTCCATTAACTCAGAGATGTTCATAGTACTTTAAATAATATGTGATAGAAATAATATTTTATTTTTATGGGCAAATTAATTTTTGTCCTTAGAGTGTATATAAGTTCAGCAATTGACTTCTAGGGCAGCAATCTACAATAAATCTGCAAATGAGCTCGAAGAATATAGATCTCCACCCCCACCATCATCACCATATACTGTTGGATCCTCTTTCACTACACCAAGGTCCCCACACTCTCCTCATGTGCCTCCTTGTCCTGCACCAGCACCTCCCTCAGCTTTTGATCAAGATCTTTTAATTGAAAGGGTGGTAGAAGAAATGGTTCAGAAAATATCTGAAAGATTTATGGATATACTATCTAGTGTGAGGCATCAACTTCTTGTAAGCATTGAAGAACAAAGAATATCCACTAAAGATTTGATAGAAATGCTTAGCCCACAAATTAGTGGATTGTTCCAAAGGCTAGAAATTTTATAGAAGGAGAAACATAAGACATCAGCTCAGATTGAACTACTTCTATCCGAGAATGCCTGAATTGCACAGAGACTTGAAGAGAACATCACTATTCAGTGCACCATGACTAAAGTCTTTATTTCCATCCTGTAATAGATTTTGAGTCGAACTCCATCCTCTTTTGGACCATCATCTTCTTCTAGACCATCACCTTCTCCTAGACTTACTCCTCGCTTGTCCTCTACTAGACCCAAATCTTCCTCTGAATCCATCAATGTGTTCCTTTCTAATGAGGACTAGGTCTAGTATCTCTTTTGTTTTGACTTTCAGTTTAGATATGTTGGTATGAGATTTATTTTTTGTAAACTAACATACATCTCTATCTATGTATTATTACATCTTGCAATGAAATCAATCCTTTTTATGTTCTTGTCTTTTTATGATCCTCTCATTATTGTGATTTTGATGCTAACAAAAAGAGAGAGAAATATTAAGCAGAAATATGCAAATGTATAATTAATTCAAACCAAAATATAAACATATAATCAATTCAAACTAACATGCATAAAAAGGGACATAGAAAATAAAATGATTGAAATAAAAAAATATAAAATGAAAAAAATGCTATTCAAATCCTATTCATTTCATGAGAGCATACATTAAGGGGGAGCTTTCGTACAAAAATTTTGCATTCATTAGTTCATGATATACATATTGCTTACACTCCTTTGATGGCTTGCTTAATGTTTTATCACCATCAAAAAGGAAGAGATTGTTGAACCCCCTCAGCGATTTTGATGATGACCAAATATTAAAGCAAATGATTACTAATATATTTTATTTTAAGTGTTCCATTGTCAGAAGAAAGAGAGCTCTTTGACAAAAATAAGAAAGATATAAAGCAGAATTCAAATAAAATTTGAATCTTCTTGACTGGTGCAAAAATTCTCTCAAAATTGTCTTGGAGCAGTCTTTGAAATGTCTTAAAATTTATTTGAGAGCTCTCGAGTGGATTGGCACATTCCAAATGCAATTTTGACTTGATTTTGAGAGATCTTGAGTAAATCTCGAGAGCTCTCAATCTCAGATGATAGAAATCCAGTTTCTATACTCTAAGAGATAGAGGTCTTGCAGGATTTCCAAGAGATCTCATGATTCAAGCGAGACATCTCATTCGGAACTGAGAGATCTCAATCTTAGGTGAGCCATTTTTTCTAGAAAGTTGATTTTTCATGTGATTGAAGATGAAAGCTCTCCTAATCAAATTAAGAGGCCTCATAACCTAATGAGATGTCTCAAGATAAGCCGAGAGGTCTCGAGACTCGACGATAATCTTTTGACGGGGCATTCCATATTGGATTTTTTTGATCCCAACGGCTAGTTGCTTCTCTCTAACGATCAGATTTTATTTTTTTTGAGCTCCAATCATTATCAGAAGAGAGAAAATGCTATAGATATAAAAGGAAGAAGGCTTATTTTTAACTGATCGAAGAAAATGAGAGAAAGCAAAGTACGCTCTATTCTTGAATGAATACCTAATCTCTAATCAATCAGTTCTCTCAAGATTTGAAGAACCCTCGAGTGCATTAACTCCACGTATTCAAAAAGGCTTTAAACAAACTGCAAGGACAACTTTTTTGCTCATTCAAAGGGGCATTTTGAGTTATAATTTTTTTTTTCTCTTTCCATATACTTGGTTTCAGCAGGGGCTGAAACTTGGGTTTTGAAATTTTTCTCTCCTCTGTTTATTCAGATTGATTTGTCTGATCCTTGTAAAGATTGTGGTTGGTGAACCTAAGAAAAAATCAATTAGATTTTTGGATGATGAGCCTAAAAAAACTATCCAACTATAATCTTGCAGGATTATAGTGAAATTTTCAAGAGTTTGCTTGGAGAGTGGACGTAGATGCTGGGAGAGCATCAAACCACTATAAAATTCTCTTATTTATGTGTGTGCTCTTGATTGTGTCTTCTATTTGCTCTCACATTTAATTTATTTAGGATTTAATCATTTATCACTGCACATATCTGCTTTAAATTTTTGAAAATCCAATTCACCCCCCATCTCTTGGATTGCTTATCTAGGCAACAACCTTTACCTTATCCCCTTGTCAGGATGAGGTCCTCCTCCTATTCCTGATGGGATTGGCCTTTACCTTCTTTAGGATGAGGTCCTTCTCCTATCCCTGACAAAGTTATTAGGGTATAAAAGGGTCATTGAAAGGGCCTCTCTCCTCCTCCTATCTTAAATAATCGAAGATCTTCATTCATCTCAGGATGAGGTTCTCCTTCTGTTCCTGACACAGAAGGCCTTTTTCTTATCCTCCTACTAGAATGAGGTCCTCCTATTCCTGACAAGATTGGCTTTTACCTTCGTTAGGATGAGGTCCTCCTCCTGTCCCTAACATAGTCATTGAGGTATAAAAGGACCATTGAAAGGGCCTCTCTTCTCCTCCTGTCTTAAATAATTAGAGATCTTCATCCATGCTAGGATGAGTTTCTCCTTTTGTTTCTAATATGGTTGGCTTTTATCTTATCCTCCTGTCAGGATGAGGTTCTTCTCCTATTCCTAACGTGATTGATCTTTTTGTTTGTTAGGATGAGATCCTCCTCCTATCCCTAATAAAGTTATTGGGCCATAAAAGGACTATTGAAAGGGCCTCTTTCCTCCTCTTGTCTTAAATAATCAGAGTTCTTTATCCATGTTAGGATAAGGTTATCCTCCTATTTCTAACATGATTGGCCTTTACCTTGTCCTCTTGTTAGGATGAAATCCTTCTCTTGTTCCTGACAGGGTTGGTCTTTTTTTTTATTAGGGCAAGATCCTCCTCCTATCCCTAAAAAAATCATTGGGGTACAAAAAGGCCATTGAAAGAACCTCTTCCCTCCTTCTATCTTAAATAATCAGAGGTCTTCATTCATGTCAGAATGAAATTCTTCTCTTGTTCCAAATACGTTTGATCTTTACCTTGTCCCCCTGTCAAGATGAGATCCTTCTCCTGTTTCTGATGGGGTTGGTCTTTTCTTTTGTTAGGGCAAGATCCTCCTCCTATTTCTAACAAAGTCTTTGGGACACAATAGGACCGTCGAAAGGGCCTCTCTGCTCTTTCTATCTTAAATAACTAAAGATCTTCTTCCACGTCAGGATGAGGTTTTTCTCCTATTCCTGACATGATTAACCTTTTTCTTTGTTAGGGCAAGGTCCCACTCCTATCCCTAACAAAGTCATTGGGATACAAAAGAGCCATTGAAAAGATCTCTCCCCTCCTTTTATCTTAAATAATTGGATGTCTTCATCCATGTCAAGATGAGGTTCTCCTCTTGTTCCTAATACGGTTGGCCTTTGCCTTATCCTCCTATCAGGACGAGGTCCTCTTTCTATTTCTGATGGGATTGACCTATTCTTTTGTTAGGATGAGATCCTCCTCCTATCCCTAACAAAGTTAATGGAGCATAAAAGAGTCATTGAAAGGGCCTCTCCCCTTTTATCTTATATAACTGGAGGTCTTCTTCCATATCAGGATGAGATTCTCCTCCTATTTTTGATAAGATTGGCCTTTATCTTATCCTCCTATCAAGATGAGGTCCTCCTCCTGTTCCTGATGGGGTTGGTCTTTATCTTCATTAGGATGAGGTCCTACTCCTATCCCTAAAAAAGTCATTGGGGCACAAAAGCATCATTGAAAGGGCCTCTCTCCTCCTCCTATCTTAAATAACTAGAGGTCTTCCTCAATGTTTGGATGAGATTCTTCTCTTGCTCCTAATATGGTTGGACTTTACTTTATTTTCTTGTTAGGACGAGGTCCTCGTCCTGCTCCTGATGGGATTGGCCTTTTTTTTTGTTAGGACAAGGTCCTCTTTCTATCCCTAATAAAGTTATTAGAGCATAGAAAGGCTGTTGAAAGGGCCTCTCCGCTCCTCTTGTCTTAAATAATCAGAGGTCTTCATCCATGTCAGGATGAGGTTCTCCTCCTATTTTTGATATAGTTGGCCTTTATCTTATCCTTCTATTAAGATGAGATCCTTCTCCTATTTCTGATGGGATTGGCCTTTTTCTTTATTAGGATGAGGTTCTCCTCCTATTCCTAACAAAGTAATTGGAGCACAAAAGGGCCATTGAAAGGGCCTCTCTTCTCTTTCTATCTTAAATAATCGATGGTCTTCATCCATATCAGGATGAGGTTCTCCTCCTATTTCTAATATGGTTGTCCTTTATCTTGTCCCCCTAGTAGGATGAGGTCCTCCTCCTTTTCCTGATGGGATTGATTTTTTTTTTTGTTAGGGCAAGGTCTTCCTCCTATCCCTAATAAAGTCATTGGAACACAAAAGGATCGTTGAAAGGGCCTCTCTCCTCCTCCTATCTTAAATAACTAGAGATCTTTTATTTTGTTTAAGGATGAACTTTGGTTAAATCATTTTCTACCATCATACAACTTTGCGACAAAGAACAAGGATATCAAAAATAAGAAAGTATTATTAAGACAAGATTATTGATAATACATTCTTAAGTTCTTCGAGTTCTAAGGTCGCAAGAGTGCCGAACCTCTGAGCTCCTTTAGATAGTATGTCCCTGGTCGGATAATTTTCATGACTTCATTGGGGCCTTCCTAATTCGAGGCAAGCTTTTCTTGATTTTAAGGTTATGAAATATCTACTCGTCGAAGCACCAGATCTCCTACTCTGAATGTCTTACTACTGATCTTGGAGTTGTAGTAGTGGACTACTTTCTACTTGTAGGATGCCATTCATATTTGAGCCTTCTCTCGCTTTTCTTCCAATAGATCGAGATTTTCCTTGAGGTCTTGAGAATTATTTTGCTCACTAAAAGCTTCAACTTGCGCTGAAGAAAGTTTAAGCCTGATTAAGATGACTTCCTCTATCCCAAAAGCTAATGCAAAAGAGGTTTCTCTTGTTGGCAACCTTTGAGTAGTTCTATAAACCTAAAACATGTGATAAAGTTTATCCACCTAGGTTTCTTTTGCTTTTTTGAGCATAACCTTTATCCCTTGTGTTAGATATATGTGCCCTAGAAGCTAGAATTGGCTGACACTTGTAATACACTTCTAGGGGCGAAATTATAATTTTGACTAAAATCAATAAATGGGTTATTTTCTATCACATATGTGTATTTAGTGTCTGTGATACATCCTTTGAGTTAATGGTAATGATAATTCATATTTTCAAGAGTTAAAAATTTAAGACATGAATAATCATTATTAACTCATAAATTGCTCCTGACCATAGGATCATCACGAGGATGGTGATTGATCCGGAAGGTTGGTGTACAATCGCTTCTCTTTAGTAGATGAGTCTTGAGTCTACGGTGTGGAGACACCGAAGCGAGAGTATAGGTACTCGTTAGAGAACGAGGGCACTGAGCGTGACCACCTCGAGTAGTCATTAGGGAGTCTACCTTCTCGTCAATGACTGACTCGATGCTGCAGTAGTGTGTCTGGTTCTTTGACCTGAGATGCATCGGCAGTTCACCTTGAGGGTGTTATAGTTTGACTACACCATTACTCGGTCTCCTAGCCATATGGAACCCTGAGGTGTATGTTGGCTATGACATGTTCATTGTAGGAACTGGATTGCATCAAGATGGAATCTATCTACCTCGGTGGTAGAGGAGTAGCCCTATGATGATCATGAGAATCAAGTCCAGAAATCCATGGCCATGGTAGAGTGAAATAATAGAAAGAGTTTCTATTTAGATTTTCACATTGGACTCGAATCGAATGATTACATCATATGACAGAGACTAGGGTTTGACGAGTTCACCTTAAACCCTAATCTGATCGGGGCTCAAGATAGAAGAACTGAATCACACAGGTAGCTGCACCAAGAGGTTCGCATTCAGCTCTGATGGGTTGCCACCATATACTGCTAGGTGTCACTGGTGGATTTTGGGAGCAATTAGAATGATTTAGATGATCGATCATTCTAGCTGTTCGAATCAGAAGAGTTCTGATCCATCGAAAGGAGTTTCGATGATGTCGATGATAGAGATCATGACATATCCCATTACCATACAGAACTGAACCTAACTGGGTCACACAAACAAGGGTTTGAATCTGGTGATCATCAATTGAACTGATCTAGTTCAATTGATCTGAATGAGATTCAATTAGGTTCAAGGAAATCGTGCTAGCACTCGATTGAACCTAACGTTCTTCTTTTGCTATCATAAATAAGTTGTCCTGTCTGAGCCAAAGGAGTTTGTGCTCAAACAGAGGCCTTCATATGGTCTGACAGGAGGTTGTCCAAGTCAGAAAAGGTTGTCTTATTTGTAAGACACTACCTGCCATTTTTGGTCACCTGCCATTTCTTGTTCTTTGACTTTGGTCAAAAGTCTACCTTTGACTGGTCAAACGTTGACCATTGACACTTTGACTTTTGACCACATGTCATGCACCTATTGGAGAGCTGGTGGGGGCCTGTCCCCCTGCCAGAACCTGGCAAGGAGAAGGGCGCACGCCACCCTAGGCGTGTGCCCAAGTTGGAGGCGCCTAGGAGTCCTTGTTGGACAAGGACTCCATCTCCTTTTTGGATTCCAATTAGAGTTCTTCTAAGAACCAACTTTGACTGGTCTTAGGCACCCTCTAAGGAGGAATCCAGGGGACTCTATTCCCACCAATCAGATTTAGATCTGATTTCACAAAGGGTTGTGATTGGTTGGGAAGAAGAGGAGTTGGATCACAGCTAGTCTATAAATAAGACCCTGCGCCCAACTCAGATTCTAAGCAATTCAATTGAGATACCCCACGCCCCAAGGCTGCCTCTCCCCTCCTTCTCCATGCCATAGTCTCTTCTCCCCTTGCTCTCCACGTCCAAAAGGAGTTTTGGACCTTGGTTGGTGCGATTCAGATCAAAGAAAGGCGATCAAAAATAAGAAGGCTGCGCTGCTGCAAAGGACGACTGCTCATCTTCAAAAGAGTTTTGAAGATCCTCCAGATCAGATCCAGATCTAATTTTTGGAGGTGTGATAGAGAAGAAGAGGATCTCCAGATCCAACCCGAGTGGATACCGGTAGAGGCCAGGCGCTTGCGTGGCTAAGATCCAGAACCTTCCGCTGCAAACAGGATCATCAACAGGGTAATAGGATTACCCAGATCAGGTAAATTAAATTTGATTTAATTTATCTTTTAATTTTATTTTATTAAAATAATAAGAATCAGATCTGAAACATATCAAGATCTGATTGGGATCAAGAGAAAAATTTTTGAAATATATCTCTTGATCTGATCAGATCTGAACGAACCTGGACCGGGAAATCAGGATTTCCCTTCAACTGGTATCAGAGCCATGGTTCTAAATTGTTTAGATCTGATTTTAAATTTATTTTAATTAGAAAATAATTGATTTCAGATGTCACATGAGATGTGATCAGATCTGAAATCAGAAAAAATTAAAATTAAATAATTTGGATCTAAGATTAGAAGATATGCATGACTAGTTCTAGAATAGAATAGTTCTATAGAATATTCTTGCATATTTTTGATTTAATCTGATTAAATCATGTTTTAGATCTTTTTATTTACTATTTTTTGATATTATAAGTGTTATAATAACATCTAAAAAATAGCAAATAAAAATTATTTAATTTTTGAATATCATATGAGATATGATTGATGCATGTCTAGACTAGTTGTAGAATAGTTCTACATAATTATCTAGATTAGAATTTATTTTGATTAGATCAATTTAAATCTAATTTTTTAGATTATTATGAGATAATTTAGATCTGAAAATATGCATGATTTGATACATGAGATGTATGCAAAATATGCCATGATTAGATCTACTTTATATATGAGATATATGATATAGATCTGATATTGTTTTGTAGTATTGAATGTTCCTGATTAAGGCGTTCCTCTTGGCCGTCCGGTCATAAGAACGAAGAAGGGTTTAAAGGCCCTCTCTTTCCATTCGATGGGGTGTTCTTATGATGTGTAGGGGTGCTGCGTGTTCGTCCTTAATCAGAAACCCAAAACTTACTTTCTGCAAAACCCTAGATCCTGAAACCCTAGGATTTATTGTGCATATTTTGTTTATGAACCCTACTTAATTAAGAATTAAGTTTATGGAATATTAATTAGGTCTAAAATTGAGAATTTCAGATCTAAGACATATTCATAATACTGGGTTCGGGCTTGGGTAGCTCAATTAGGTCTAAGCGGTTGATCAAACCGAATCAAGAGTTGGTTAGATGGGATCAACAATGCTTAAATTGACCAGCCTAATAGGATTAAGTCTGGGTCAAGATCGAGTCACGATCAAGCAAGACCTAATTAGGCTCAGAGGTTAGAGTCTGGATTGTAGGCTAACCCAATTGGTTCTGGCTCAACAATTTGGTGTCTAAGGTAAGTTTGGCATAGACGACCGACTGGTTTTTAATTGGAAGCTACTCGACCTGAATGCGTTCTTGTACGAGTTAATGGCATATTCCTTCCACCGGTCTCACTTACCTGGCCATATCTGTTGACACAGTTCTGATCTGAGGTGGTCAATAATCCGAGCTAACCCATGCCACTAGGTTAGTCATAATTGTTATGACTAAGCCAAGTCTAGTTTAATGAGACCTGAATCAATTCTCCCTAAGAAAAGATTAAGTCTGAGGTCTTCCACCATTGTAGATGTGCGGGCCCTTCCCGGGGTTGATTGTTCTCGGCTGGATACAGTGGCTCAGTTGCACCGGGAAGATGCAACCATGTCTATTAGGCATTGGATGCTATGGGCTGGAGGATGAGTTGAGCTCAATATTTCGGATACGGTGAGAGACTCAATTAGGAACCCAGTCTATGCAAATGGTGGGTCTGACTTAACTAAGGAGTGGATCAATATTCCGGATACGGTGAGATTCATGAATTAGAGACCAAGTTTGGGTGCACCATGATTAGAGAATCATTGAACAAGAGTTGTTCACTCATTGGCTAACCCATCACCAATAACTGTTAGGTGAGGTGATGAGTCAGTTGGTGAGACCGCACCACCCACTAGAAATCATTAATCATGGAGATTTTCGCATCTCTACAGAGGGAGTGTAGGGATCCGAGAAAATAGTGGGAGCTAATTTGTTTAAAAATAAAATCCCTAAACAAATTGGTCAAGTCAAAATTACAGTATCTAACTAGAATCTTTGACTCTCTACAGGAATATGTCTGCGTCCAACCCATTGGCACGTATCCTGGACACACATAGACTGACCTGGACCCAATTATAAAGATTGGCTCAGGAACTACAAAATTATTTTGGGTTCCGAGAAGTTAACCCATGTTTTGGACCAGGACCCTCCCACATTACCAGCCCGTCCATCTGTTGAACAGAGAGCGTCTCTGGAAAAATGGATTGACGAAGATAATAAGGCCAGATATTACATGTTGGGCTCGATGTCTGATGAGCTCCAGCGCCAACATGAGGATATCGGGACTGCTCGCCAAATGTTGGCTCACCTGCAGGAGATGTTTGGTGAACAGAGTCGCGCAGCCAAATATCAAGTCACAAAATGACTTTTTAAGGCTAAGATGCGTGATGGGCAGTCAGTCCAAGATCACTGTCTGACAATGATCAAGGACATGGAAGAGCTTGAGAAGCTCGGTGTGAAGTTGGACTTGGACCTGCAGAACGATATCATTCTGCAATCCTTGACTGATGCATATGGGCAATTCATCATGAATTACCACATGCATAAACTTCAGAATTCCTTGGCCGAGTTAATGAATATGCTGGTTACCGCTGAGCTTTCTATGAAAGGTTCTAAAGGCTCAGTTCTTGCTATGGAACGGACTTCTTCCAAAAGAAAGTCTTATGGAAAGAAAAAGAAGTCTGTGAAAAAGCAAAAGGTGGAAGGATCAAAGAAGAAGAAGGCAGAATCGAAGAAAAAGGCCGATGGCAAAGGAAAGTGTTTCCATTGCAACAGCGACGGCCATTGGAAGCGGAACTGCCCTACTTACCTGGCCACCCTGAAGAACAAGAAGGAAGGTCCTTCTGGAGGTATGCTCGTTATTGAGTCTAACCTTACGGTTTCTTCTGCATCCAGTTGGGTGCTTGACTCTGGTTCTAGTGCTCATCTGTGCACTTCTATGCAGGGTCTTGAGGATAGCAGGAGGCTGAGGGATGGAGACATGATCCTACGCATTGGTAATGGAGCAAGAGTTGCTGCAGTAGCCGTGGGAACATACCCTCTGCGATTACCATCTGGTTTAGACTTAGTTTTACAAGACTGTTATTTTGTGCCTGCAGCCAGCAGGAATTTGATTTCTGTTTCATGCTTAGCACAAGAAGGTTATGTGATCACCTTCTTTAAGGACCATTGTAACATTCTTTATGAAAGAAATAAAATTGCAAATGGTTTCCTTATTAATGGTCTTTATCAGCTACATATTGATGTACCTGTTCTAACTATCGAGCAAAACGTGAATGCCAAACGACCTAGGGATAGTCCAAACGACAGATATCTATGGCACCTGAGATTAGGTCATATAGCAGAAGATAGGATCAACAAATTGGAGAAAAATGGGCTATTGAGTCCATTGACTTCTGAGTCATATCCAACTTGTGAATCCTGTCTTCAAGGCAAAATGACTAAACTCCCTTTTGTTGGACATGGGGAGAGGGCCACAGATCTCCTTGCCCTAGTACATACTGATGTGTGCGGCCCATTTGATGTGCCGGCTAGAGGCAATTTTGTCTACTTCATTACCTTTACCGATGATCTGTCTAGGTATGGGTATGTGTATCTTATGAGACACAAGTCTGAAGCCTTTGAAAAGTTCAAAGAATTCAGACATGAAGTAGAAAAACAAACAGGAAAACCCATTAAGGTTCTTCGATCAGATCGAGGAGGTGAATACCTTAGCAGGGAATTCCTAGACTATCTCAAGGATAATGGCATAGTCTCTCAATGGACTCCACCAGGAACACCTCAACTCAACGGGGTTTCAGAATCAGAACGGAGAAATCGGACTCTATTAGATATGGTTCGATCCATGATGAGCTTCACAGACCTCCCTGATTTTCTTTGGGGACACTCATTGTTAACTTCAATCTATCTACTGAATAGGGTTCCCTCTAAAACCGTTCCTACCACACCGTATGAGATATGGCACGGTAAGAAACCAAGTCTGAGTCATCTCAGAATTTGGGGTTGTCCGGCTCATGTCAAAAGACAACAAGCGGACAAGTTAGAGTTTAGGTCCTTCAGAGCTCGATTCATAGGATATCCTAAAGAGTCATTAGGATACTATTTCTACATTCCAGAAGACCACAATGTGATTGTGAGTCGACATGCCATCTTTCTTGAAAAATAGTTTATTCAAGATAGCGGCATTGGAAAATAGATCAAGCTTGATGAGAAAGTCTCACAAGCAGAACGAGCTAAGGACCAAGTGGAACCAAATCAGGTTGAGCCAATAAGAACACTACCTCCTCCACCTCGTAGATCGGAAAGAGTTTTCCGTCCCCCTGAAAGATACTTAGGTATTGTTTCAGAGGATGTAGAGGAAATGTTCCTCGTAGGTAATGGTGCTCATGGTGATGATCCCAAAACCTACAACGAGGCGATATCAGATATCGACTCCGAGAAATGGCTAGAGGCAATGCAGTCAGAAATTGACTCGATGCACTCAAACCAAGTCTGGACCTTGGTAGATCCACCAGAAGGTATAGTACCTATTGGATGTAAATGGATCTTCAAGAGAAAGATTGGTGCAGATGGGAATGTGGAGACATTCAAGGCTAGATTGGTGGCAAAAGGTTATAGTCAACGCGAAGGCATAGACTATCAGGATACCTTTTCCCCAGTAGCTATGCTAAAATCCATCCGCACATTGCTTGCTGTTGCAGCCTATTTCGATTATGAAATATGGCAAATGGACGTGAAAACGGCATTCCTAAATGGATATCTTGAGGAAGATATCTATATGGAACAGCCGCTAGGTTTCACATCCAGTGATACTGATCACAAGGTTTGCAAGCTGCAAAGGTCCATATATGGACTTAAGCAAGCATCTCGGAGCTGGAACACTCGTTTCAATGATGTGATCAAAAAGTTTGGTTTCATCAAAAATGAAGAGGAACCATGTGTTTTCAAAAGGGTCAGTGGGAGCGCTGTTGTCTTCCTCGTATTGTACGTGGATGACATCCTCCTTATTGGGAATGATATTCCCATGTTGACATCAGTCAAGATGTGGTTGTCCAAGGAATTCTCCATGAAAGACCTAGGTGAAGCATCCTTTATTCTAGGAATTAAGGTCTATAGGGATAGACCGAATAGGATGCTAGGACTTTCACAGAAGATGTACATAGAGAAAGTACTAAAGAGGTTTAGTATGGAAAACTCTAAGAGGGGATTAATACCCTTCAGACATGGTATTCATCTTTCCAAGAAGATGTGCCCCAGCACACCTGAGGAAATAGAACGCATGAGCAAGATCCCTTATGCTTCTGCAATAGGGAGCCTCATGTATGCCATGCTATGTACACGACCTGATATAGCCCATGCTGTGAGTGTCACAAGCAGATATCAGTCAAATCCAGGTGAAGAACACTGGACTTCTGTGAAATGTATCCTTAAGTACTTGAGAAGAACTAAGGATATGATGCTGGTCTTTGGTAACGGAGAACTCCTGGTCCAGGGATACACAGACTCGGACTTCATGTCCGATATAGATGATCGAAAGTCGACATCTGGGAGTCTGTTTGTGTGCAATGGTGGAGCTATCAGCTGGAAGAGTTCCAAGCAAACGGTGATAGCAGATTCCACCATGGAAGCAGAATATATCGCTGCATCAGAAGCTGCGAAGGAAGCATTCTGGTACAAGAAGTTTGCTGCAGAAATCGGAGTAATGCCATCAGATGCCATTCCTCTATACTGCGACAACAATGGCGCCATAGCCCTTGCTAAGGAGCCGAGGTCTCACCAGAAATCCAAGCATATTGAGCGGCGATACCACCTCATCCGCGATTACCTCGAGAAGGGTTATGTCGAGGTCAAGAGAGTCAACTCCGCAGATAATGTGGCAGACCCACTTACAAAGCCGTTGGGCCAGCAGAAGATCGAAGCCCACCTTGAGAAGATGGGACTTAGACTTGTAGCCAATTGGCTTTAGGACAAGTGGGAGATTGTTAGATATATGTGCCCTAGAAGCCAGAATTGGCTGACACTTGTAATACACTTCTAGGGGCAAAATTATAATTTTGACTAAAATCAATAAATGGGTTATTTTCTATCACATATGTGTATTTAGTGTCTGTGATACATCCTTTGAGTTAATGGTAATGATAATTCATATTTTCAAGAGTTGAAAATTTAAGACATGAATAATCATTATTAACTCATAAATTGCTCCTGACCATAGGATCATCACGAGGATGGTGATTGATCCGGAAGGTTGGTGTACAATCGCTTCTCTTTAGTAGATGAGTCTTGAGTCTACGGTGTGGAGACACCGGAGCGAGAGTACAGGTACTCGTTAGAGAACGAGGGCACTGAGCGTGACCACCTCGAGTAGTCATTAGGGAGTCTACCTTCTCGTCAATGACTGACTCGATGCTGCAGTAGTGTGTCTGGTTCTTTGACCTGAGATGCATCGGCAGTTCACCTTGAGGGTGTTATAGTTTGACTACACCATTACTCGGTCTCCTAGCCATATGGAACCCTGAGGTGTATGTTGGCTATGACATGTTCATTGTAGGAACTGGATTGCATCAAGATGGAATCTATCTACCTCGGTGGTAGAGGAGTAGCCCTATGATGATCATGAGAATCAAGTCCAGAAATCCATGGCCATGGTAGAGTGAAATAATAGAAAGAGTTTCTATTTAGATTTTCACATTGGACTCGAATCGAATGATTACATCATATGACAGAGACTAGGGTTTGACGAGTTCACCTTAACCCTAATCTGATCGGGGCTCAAGATAGAAGAACTGAATCACACAGGTAGCTGCACCAAGAGGTTCGCATTCAGCTCTGATGGGTTGCCACCATATACTGCTAGGTGTCACTGGTGGATTTTGGGAGCAATTAGAATGATTTAGATGATCGATCATTCTAGCTGTTCGAATCAGAAGAGTTCTGATCCATCGAAAGGAGTTTCGATGATGTCGATGATAGAGATCATGACATATCCCATTACCATACAGAACTGAACCTAACTGGGTCACACAAACAAGGGTTTGAATCTGGTGATCATCAATTGAACTGATCTAGTTCAATTGATCTGAATGAGATTCAATTAGGTTCAAGGAAATCGTGCTAGCACTCGATTGAACCTAACGTTCTTCTTTTGCTATCATAAATAAGTTGTCCTGTCTGAGCCAAAGGAGTTTGTGCTCAAACAGAGGCCTTCATATGGTCTGACAGGAGGTTGTCCAAGTCAGAAAAGGTTGTCTTATTTGTAAGACACTACCTGCCATTTTTGGTCACCTGCCATTTCTTGTTCTTTGACTTTGGTCAAAAGTCTACCTTTGACTGGTCAAACGTTGACCATTGACACTTTGACTTTTGACCACATGTCATGCACCTATTGGAGAGCTGGTGGGGGCCTGTCCCCCTGCCAGAACCTGGCAAGGAGAAGGGCGCACGCCACCCTAGGCATGTGCCCAAGTTGGAGGCGCCTAGGAGTCCTTGTTGGACAAGGACTCCATCTCCTTTTTGGATTCCAATTAGAGTTCTTCTAAGAACCAACTTTGACTGGTCTTAGGCGCCCTCTAAGGAGGAATCCAGGGGACTCTATTCCCACCAATCAGATTTAGATCTGATTTCACAAAGGGTTGTGATTGGTTGGGAAGAAGAGGAGTTGGATCACAGCTAGTCTATAAATAAGACCCTGCGCCCAACTCAGATTCTAAGCAATTCAATTGAGAAACCCCATGCCCCAAGGCTGCCTCTCCCCTCCTTCTCCATGCCATAGTCTCTTCTCCCCTTGCTCTCCACGTCCAAAAGGAGTTTTGGACCTTGGTTGGTGCGATTCAGATCAAAGAAAGGCGATCAAAATAAGAAGGCTGCGCTGCTGCAAAGGACGACTGCTCATCTTCAAAAGAGTTTTGAAGATCCTCCAGATCAGATCCAGATCTGATTTTTGGAGGTGTGATAGAGAAGAAGAGGATCTCCAAATCCAACCCACGTGGATACCGGTAGAGGCCAGGCACTTGCATGGCTAAGATCCAGAACCTTCCGCTGCAAACAGGATCATCAACAGGGTAATAGGATTACCCAGATCAGGTAAATTAAATTTGATTTAATTTATCTTTTAATTTTATTTTTTTAAAATAATAAGAATCAGATCTGAAACATATCAAGATCTGATTGGGACCAAGAGAAAAAATTTTAAAATATATCTCTTGATCTGATCAGATCTGAACGAACCTGGACCGAGAAATCAGGATTTCCCTTCACCTTGAAGTAGAGTTCTATTGGTTACTTCTGCCTCACCATTCGCTTGTGGATGAGCTACTGATGTGAAGTAGTGAGATATATTCAGATCTTTGTAGAACTCAGCAAACTTTGTACCTATGAATTGATGCTTATTATCAATGATTAATGTTCGAGGTAGACCAAACCTACAAATAATTGACTTTCAGATGAAGTCCTGCACTTTGGCTTCAGTGATTTTTGCCAAAGATTCGACCTCGACCCACTTAGTGAAATAATCTACTACTACTAACAAGAGCTTTTGCTGTCCAGATGCCATGGAAAAAGGTGTAAGTATGTCCATCATCCATTATGCAAATGGCCAAAGGGTGCCCAATGGTGTAAACTATGAATCCGGCCATCTCTGAATATTTGCATTTTTCTGATACCTATCATATTTTCTCACATAATCCACTGTGTCTTGGTGCATTATTGGCCAATAGTATTCCTGACGGAGTAACTTATATGATAAAGATTTCACCCCTAGATGATTTTCATAAATTCTTTCATGAACTTCCCTTAAGGCATAGTCATTTTTCGAAGGTCGGAGATATTTGAGGAGTGGTAGGGAGTACGACCTCTTATACAGCTTATTTTCATATAAAATATAGTGGGAGGCTTGATTTCTTAACTTCCAAGCTTCTTTGTGGTATCTGAGAAGGATCCTGTCTCTAAGATAAATAATCAATGGATCGATCCAGCTGGGCTCATGATTGACTTGCATTATTGTCTAGAGCTCTTCTGGACTTGGGTGCTGCAAGACTTCAAAAAAGACTTCTTTTGGCAGTTCGTTTGGGGCTAAGATGGCTAGCTTTAAGAGGAGGTCGGCTCTAGTGTTCTCCACCCTAGGGATTCATTGGATATCAAAATTGTTAAAGGATGAGATCATGCTCCTTACCTTTTTCAAGTACTTCTTCATACTTTCCTCTCGAGCTTCATAATTATCACTGACTTGCCCCACAATCAACTGAGAGTCACTGTAAACCTTCAGATCTTCTACTTTCAATTCTTTGGCTATTCTTAGCTCTACAAATAGGGCTTCATACTCTGCTCCATTGTTAGTAGTGAAAAAGTCAAAGCGTAATGCATACTCCACTAGAACCCCTTCTGAATTGATGAGAATCAAACCCACACCTACTCCAGAAGCATTAGATGAACCATTCACATATAATGCCTAGAAGTCTTCAGGGAGATCAGCCCTCTCTTTAGGGTAGGTAGAGATACAAACTTCTTGGTACTCTGGTTTAGTCTCCTCTGGAATAATGAATTTCACTATAAAATTGGCCAATATTGAGCTTTAATGGACATCCAAGGTTGGAAATGAATGCCGAACTCAATTAACTTGATTGCCCACTTTGCTATTCTTTCTGAGGTGTCAGGCCGATGTATGACTGTTTTAATAGGTTGATCAGTGAGAAGAGTAATTGTATGTCCTTGGAAATAAGGTCGAAGCTTTCTGGCTGTAATCAATAAGATATAAGTTAGTTTTTCTAATTTGGTGTATCTTATTTCGGCATCCCTCAGGACTCTGCTTATATAGTAGATCGGCTTCTGAACTTTTGCTTCTTCTCTGATCAGGATGGCTCCAATAGCTACTAGAGACACAGCGAGATATAAGAATAGCTCTTCTCCAATTTCATGCTTGGCTAGAAGTAGAGGCGAACTAAGATAGTTCTTCAATTCTTTAAAGGCTTGCTGGCACTCAGGAGTCCAGTTGAAATTCTTGGGCTA
>QRFJ01007973.1:0-32766 GCA_006176705.1 Cocos nucifera | reverse complement strand
TACGGTAATACGTCTAAGAAATTATTCCATCTGACGTACTCTCCCCTGGATCCGGGAATAGCGATATGAACTAAATGTCCTGCCCAAGCCAAGGAACTTACTCCGAAAAGTCCTGACAAATGATGATTGAGACGAGATTCGGCATTTTTGAACCACGAAACACTTGGTTTCCATTTGGGTTGTAGATGTAACCAACCCGCTATTAAGGATATAGCAGAAAGAAATAATAGAAAAAGAGCTCCTGTATAAAGATCCTCATTGGTGCGCAATCCGATTGTATACCACCACTGATAAACACCGGAATAAGCGATATTCACTGGGCCGATAGCACCCCCTCGAGTAAAGGCTTCTACAGCTGGTTGACCAAAATGAGGATCCCAAATTGCATGAGCAATAGGTCTTACATGTAAAGGGTCCTGTATCCATGACTCAAAATTTCCTTGCCAAGCTACATGAAACAGATTTCCGGACGTCCACAGAAAGATTATTGCTAACTGCCCAAAATGAGAAGCAAAAATGTTCTGATAAAGACGTTCCTCAGTAATATCATCATGACTCTCGAAGTCATGTGCGGTAGCAATACCAAACCAAATACGACGAGTAGTGGGGTCCTGAGCTAAGCCGAGGCTAAACCTCGGAAATCTTAATGCCATAATGCCTTTCAAATCCTCCTAGCCATTATCCTACTGCAATAATTCTTGCTAAGAAGAATGCCCATGTTGTGGCAATTCCACCCAGAAGGTAATGGGTTACTCCTACAGCACGTCCTTGTACAATGCTCAAGGCTCTAGGCTGAGTAGCAGGAGCAACTTTTAATTTGTTATGAGCCCAAACGATGGATTCAATGAGTTCTTGCCAATAACCACGGCCACTGAATAGAAACATTAAACTGAAAGCCCAGATAAAATGAGCACCTAAGAAAAAAAGACCATATGCGGATAATGAAGAACCATAAGACTGAATTACCTGAGATGCCTGTGCCCATAAGAAATCTCGGAGCCACCCATTAATAGTAATGGAACTCTGTGCAAAGTTTCCTCCTGTGATATGAGTTACCACCCCTTGATCACTTATAGTACCCCAAACATCCGACTGCATTTTCCAACTGAAATGGAAAATGACTACCGAAATTGCATTGTACATCCAGAATAGACCTAAGAAGACATGATCCCAGGCGGATACTTGACATGTCCCCCCTCTTCCAGGTCCATCACAAGGGAAACGAAAACCAAGATTTGCTTTATCGGGTATCAAACGGGAACTGCGAGCAAATAGAACACCTTTCAGTAGTATCAATACAGTCACATGGATCGTAAATGCATGAATGTGATGGACCAAAAAATCTGCGGTTCCTAATGGAATAGGTAACAAAGCTACTTTGCCGCCTACTGCTACTAACTCACCACCCCCCCAAGTTAAGCTGGTACTTGTTGTTGCACCAGGAGCTGTTATCCCAGGTGCTAAAGCATGAATGTTTTGTACCCATTGAGAAAAGATGGGTTGTAATTGTATAGCGGTATCTGAAAACATATCTTGGGGCCGCCCTAAAGCGCTCATGGTATCATTATGAATATACAAGCCAAAACTGTGAAAACCTAGAAATATACATGCCCAGTTAAGATGTGATATGATTGCATCGCGGTGCCTAAGGACACGATCTAATAGATCGTTGTATCGAGTAGTTGGATCATAGTCTCTTACCATAAAAATGGCTGCATGTGCAGCAGCACCAACTATGAGAAATCCACCGATCCACATGTGATGTGTGAACAACGAAAGTTGTGTACCATAATCAATAGCTAGGTATGGATAGGGGGGCATGGAATACATATGGTGAGCTACAACAATGGTTAAAGAACCTAACATAGCCAGGTTAAGAGATAATTGAGCATGCCATGACGTTGTTAGGATTTCATATAGGCCCTTATGGCCCTGGCCTGTAAATGGACCTTTATGAGCCTCTAAAATGTCTTTAAGGCCATGACCGATGCCCCAGTTGGTCCTATACATATGACCAGCGATCAGGAAAAGAATAGCAATAGCTAAATGATGGTGTGCAATATCGCTCAGCCATAGGCCCCCTGTTATTGGATCTAATCCTCCACGAAAACTCAGGAATTCCGCGTATTTTGACCAATTCAAGGTGAAAAGGGGGGTTGCTCCCTCGGCAAAACTGGGATAAAGTTGAGCCAAAAGGTCCCGATTCAAGATAAATTCATGAGGAAGTGGTATCTCTTTAGGATCAACTCCAGCATCGAGAAATTGGTTAATCGGTAAAGATACATGGATTTGGTGTCCCGCCCAAGAGAGAGACCCAAGTCCTAGTAACCCCGCTAAGTGGTGATTCAACATAGATTCTACATCTTGGAACCAAGCCAATTTTGGGGCAGCTTTGTGATAATGGAACCAACCGGCAAAAAGCATTAACGATGCAAAGACCAATGCACCAATTGCGGTACAATAGAGTTGTAATTCACTAGTTATTCCAGATGCTCGCCAAATCTGAAAAAAACCGGAGGTTATTTGTATTCCTCGGAAACCCCCGCCCACATCACCATTCAATATTTCTTGACCTACTATTGGCCAAACTACCTGGGCACTGGGTCCAATATGAGTAGGATCACTTAGCCATGCTTCATAATTGGAAAAACGGGCGCCATGGAAGTACATGCCACTCAGCCAAAGAAAGATAATGGAGAGTTGACCAAAATGAGCACTAAATACTTTTCGGGAGATCTCCTCCAAATCACTGGTATGACTATCGAAATCGTGAGCATCAGCATGTAGGTTCCAGATCCAAGTGGTAGTATCAGGGCCCTTAGCTATTGTTCTTGAGAAATGGCCGGGTCTGGCCCATTCCTCGAAAGACGTTTTTATAGGATCCCTATCTACAACAATTTTCACTTCTGGTTCCGGCGAACGAATAATCATTAAGTCCTCCTCTTTCCGGACAACATATACAAAGAAACCCGCCAACAGTCAAGTTTTTAGTGAACCTCTGAAAGATAGATATTTTATTTATGATTAGTCCTTTTCTTTCCTATCCCCCATCTATCTATTTTATTTTATTTAGTTATTCACTAGAGCAATTATGATATTGAAGTCGATCCGAGGCAAGTGTTCGGATCTATTATGACATAACGATTAGGTGCCCCACGGACCTTTTTTTATCTTGGAAAATCCTTTACCGGCGCGACGAAAAAACGATTTTTTTGTGCAACCTAGTGTATTTATATCTGAATGTATAAGTGTCCGTATGGATCTACTTCCATGGAACGTAATATCTTATTACTTTAATTTCAAATCACAAGATAATTCATTAGAATAGAATTAATAAGATCCATTCTGATGATATCTTATAGTCATTCGAAAGTATCTTTTATTAGCTTTATTTAGTTATATTCTATACTGTATCCGTATCATTTATCCCTATGAGATACCATACTAAAATATTCTATTTTAGAAGGAAGGGATATAATGAAATTCTTGATTGGATCTTCTCATAGGAACGATCTATTTTATTTGATTGATGGATCCAACACCCAATTTTAATGAATTAAACAAAAGAGTGGTCTTATTCGAATTCGAAACGCCTCGTGATCTTCAACCAATTATGTGCTTCAATATAATTACCTGGAGTAAGCGCTATAGCTTGTTTCCAATACTCAGCAGCTTGATCGGACCAAGCCTCCGCAATTTCGGAATCACCCTGTAGAATGGCCTGTTCTCCCCGGTCGGAATAGGTGGTTCCTTTCCTTAGAACCGTACTTGAGAGTTTCCTACCTCATACGGCTCAGCAATCGATTCTTTTTGCGTTCCATCTTAATCTATCCTATGCTAACTGAATTAGATTTCTCATAAATCTATCCCATTTTTTCTTGGGTTAACAAAAACAAAAGAAGTTAATTACATTAAGTTTCAAACTCTTATTTTGATCAATAATTAGTTTTATCTTTTTTCCCACCTTCAGACGAATGAAACATAGATATTCCCCTATATCGTTAGAATTTTCTGAAAGGTAACTATCTCGGTTTCATATATGAAATTCATATAGAATCTTTGAAAAAGACTTTTTTCCTCCATAAGAAAAAAAAAAGAACTTACTATCTTTGGGATCTGATGCTACACCGCTGCTCAATACCTTAGTGGATCGACTCTATTACATAAGTTGATTCCTAACTTTTATTCCATATCATGACATAAGTAAGCAGTTCTTAACTGTATCGACCCAATAGCTCGCTAATTGATCTTTACGGTGCTTTCTCTATCAATTCGATCCTTTATCCATAGAATATATAGGCCGTATCTATTTCTTCCTATTTTGGTTCTCGTGAAGTCTCTTTCCTTGCTACAGCTGATCAAAATCGTTGCTTTGAACGATGCATATGTAGAAAGCCCATTTTTTTTCTAGTATTTACTAGTTGATTTGATCTTTTTTTCCTTCTTTCTATAGTGGAGATAGTCGCACGTAATGACAGATCACGGCCATATTATTAAAAGCTTGTGGTAAAAATGGGTTTCGTTCTAGTGCCTGGAAATAATATTCCAAAGCCTTTGTATGCTCTCCGTTGCTTGTGTGTATAAGGCCTATGTTATAGAGTATATAACTTCGATCATAGGGATCAATTTCTGGTCGCGTAGCTTCATAATAATTCTGTAAAGCTTCCGCATAATTTCCTTCGGATTGAGCCAACATCCGTTACGGTCGTTCATTCTATTCAAAGAATCTCCGTTCCAGAACCGTACGTGAGATTTTCATCTCATACGGCTCCCCCCTTCTGTGCATAGTACTAAGTAAGGGGAATAATCCATGGAATCAAAATTTAACTATTCTCATTATGAACTGACAGGAGCTGGTATTTTTACAAGAAATCTCTAGCCAGCCTTCCCGCAAGAGGTTTTTTTAACACCAATCATATTAGTGCTAGATGGAAATGGTAACTCCAACAATTTCTTTGTCCTCAACGCCTCCTATTTTCAGGAATTAGTCACTTCAACGATCTTTGATGGTTATACGGGTATCCAAAGTACGAACGAGATGGATGTTTGTTGTCCCAACCATTCTTCTTAGTCCCGATACCAATAAGGAAAAGGGAAATTTATAACAAAGTTTTCGTATTGTTGATTCCTTGGTGTAGTGCTTCTTCCCCTATGCTGCCTATTGGTACTAGTGGAATAGGATTGACCTACAATATAGAACCCATAGGTGTAACCTTTCGCTCAATACTCAAATTAACAATTGAAGCATCCGAGGCTGCATCAATCGAGGATACACGACAGAAGGAATTGTTCTATCTTCAAACTCACCTTCACCAAGCGTAGGTTTATTTCAATAATTTGGTTCTTTCTATCCCGAATCACATATCTTTCTCATAATACTGAAGTCTAAAAAAAGAAGAAAAAAGAATCAAATCGCACCATCTCTGTAATAGGTAAATGCCTTTTTTTCTCCTGAAGTTGTCGGAATTATTCGTAATAGAATATTGGCTACAATTGAAGAGGTCTTATCAATAAAATTTACATTTATCCGAGATCTAGGCATAATTAGCAATCCTTTCTATAATCTATAATTAGAATTCTTTTCATTACCCTTCGGGGAAAATGATCCCACAAACAAAGGAATTGTACAATACGAAATAACATAAAACAGACTAATTCTAAAAATGTGGACCTTCCGCTCAAATTGTCCCATTTTGTTTGGACAAGGAGAGATATGAAATATTTGAATCAGATTGGATTTCATTACAATTTCATAGTATACCAATGAACGGAACTATTACTATTTCATCTAAGATTTCATCTAAGTTGAATAACCAAGGACTTTCTTTTACTACGGATTTTGATAACTCGAGAAGTTTTGATTTGGTTATGATCCAAAGAGGAAAAAGAATAATTATTCCATGATAAAATAGAGTAGAGTAACCATCCGTTTTGTTTACATGACGATCCATGGGGTAGCTGATGAGAGAAGTTGGTGTTGAGAAATAGGAAATTTGAAAGGAATTATTCCTATGGAACCATTGATCGGTCATACCTGTACTGCAATAATATGAATGACTCGCTATTCACTCGGTTTCTGGTCAATAATAAGATTATGTAGGAGAGATGGCCGAGTGGTTCAAGGCGTAGCATTGGAACTGCTATGTAGGCTTTTGTTTACCGAGGGTTCGAATCCCTCTCTTTCCGTTTCTGTTAATTCACCAACGTGACCGACCACAATGTATCAAATCAAATAACAACTGATACCATTATTCCAGCAATAAGACTTTTATTTGATAGAAATTCTCTATTTCAGAAATTCTCTATTCCTAATTACATTACTGCGGTACGTAAAATACAAATATCGGAAAGAACAAAAAAGAAAAAAAAATCCTACTGCTGATCCATTTGTAATACGTGAATGAGAAAAATGCGGATCAAGGCCCTTAGATCTATTTACTTCGTCGAAAAGAGGGCAAAATTCTCTGAATCTTTCTTTCTTATTTTCGTTAGGTTCAAGTCTGGCGGGAATAATATTCTACGACTAACAACTCATTTATTTTCAAACCGATCCATTTACTATCTATTATTTGATTTACTAATCCTTTATATTGGAATGAGTCAATAGTCAAATGTTTTGGCAATTCCTCGGGGGGGGGTGAAGCAATATAATTTTGAATCAGAGCTTTCGATCTTTGTTTATCCTTCGTAGTAATAATATCTCGGGGTTTGCAACGATAACTTGGTATATCCACTATACGACCATTAACTAAAATATGTCTATGGTTAACTAATTGCCTAGCTCCAGGAATGGTCGAAGCCATACCCAATCGAAAAAGGATGTTATCCAAACGCATTTCAAGTAGTTGTAGTAAAACCTGACCTGTTGACCCTTTGGCTTTTCCAGCGATATGTACATATCTAACTAATTGTCGCTCCGTCAGACCATAATGAAAACGCAATTTCTGTTTTTCTTCTAGACGAATACGATATTGCGATCTTTTCCCAGAACGCAATTGGGTTTTAAGATCACTTCCGGATTTAGGTCTTTTACTAGTTAGTCCTGGTAAAGTCCCCAGACGGCGTATTTTTTTGAAACGAGGTCCTCGATAACGAGACATAAAGACTCCTTTTTTTATTTTATTGAAATTTCATTTTACAGAATAAATCTTAAATTAAGACTGAACTAAAGGATAAACAAAGCAAAGCTAAATTTACTGAAGTATTACAAAGTAGAATGAAATGAATTCTATTAATATCCGGATTTTTTGTATATGTATATATAGGAAGTTGAGGCTCCGTTTTATGATTTGTTCTGTAGAGATCTAATTGCTCCAATCCATTTTTTATTCATAGTTACAAGTTACCACGACATAATAGATCGGTGATCCAACATTTTGAGAAAAGGAGAGATTATCAATCATGGAAAAATCGATAGAGAAAAAAAAAAGCCAGCTATCGGAATCGAACCGATGACCATCGCATTACAAATGCGATGCTCTAACCTCTGAGCTAAGCGGGCTCACATAACAGAAATAGAAATAGTATAACAAATAGAAATAGTGTATAGGAATTCAGGAAACTGCTGGATCTTAGCTTAGGGCTATTAGCTATTAATTTAATATGAACTATATAGTTCATATTCATAGTTCTATTGTTATATATATATCATTATATATATATATCATTAGATATATTAGTTATATCTAATATTATTAGTTATATTAGTTATAACTAATTACATTAATTATTATTTATACATTCTATTCTTTTTTTTATGCATTTTATACATTTTATTTATATATTTATACATTCTATTTATATTTTTTAATATGTATATATATATATGTTAATGAATATGTATATATAATTATATATATAATTATTAATTAAAATTGAAAATTATAAATTATGATTATAAAAAATCTAATTATTTCTTAATATAATATAAAATTTATTTATTTCTTAAACTTAAAGTAAAGCAGTTATAGCAATAATTATAACGTATAGCGAGCGGATCGGTCCTAAGAAAAGATAAAGATAAGATAAGGATAAAGATAGAATCCAAATTAGAATGAGACATTCTTCTGGTTTCATTCGGAAAAGGAAGAGATAGGACGAAAAAAAAAAAAAGAAGAATGAATATCGACCGTTCCAGTATTCCAAATCGCACTGTAAAAAAGAAAGGGAGGGAGAAACATATATATATGGGATATATCTATCCATATTGAATTGCGGATACATCAATGATAGAATCATTTCTGATTGAAACAAGGTTTATCCAATAGAAATAAACTGATAGAGGATCGCCAAAAAAATCAAATAGAAGCATACACTTTTTCGATATGGGAATCATTATCTAATGAATTCAACGGTTCCAAAATAAATGAAAGAGATGGGTGGAATTCCAACTGGATCTTGGTCTCAAATCAAAAGGGGATATGGCGAAATTGGTAGACGCTACGGACTTGATTGGATTGAGCCTTGGTATGGAAACCTACTAAGTGGTAACTTCCAAATTCAGAGAAACCCTGGAATTAAAAATGGGCAATCCTGAGCCAAATCCTTATTTTGAGAAAACAAGGGTTTATAAAACTAGAATAAAAAAGGATAGGTGCAGAGACTCAATGGAAGCTGTTCTAACGAATGGAGTTGACTACGTTGTGTTGGTAGCTGGAATTCCTCTATCGAAATTACAGAAAGGACGGCCCTATATAATATATCTAATACGTACGTATACATACTAACATATCAAACGATTAATCACGACCCGAATCTATCGAATATATATATATGAAAGAAAAAATTCAGAGTTATTGTGAATCCATTCCAATCGAAGTTGAAGGAAGAATCGAATATTCAGTGATCAAATCATTCATTCCAGAGTTTGATAGATCTTTTGAAAAACTGATTAATCGGACGAGAATAAAGAGAGAGTCCCGTTCTACATGTCAATACCGACAACAATGAAATTTATAGTAAGAGGAAAATCCGTCGACTTTAGAAATCGTGAGGGTTCAAGTCCCTCTATCCCCAACAAAAAGTCCATTTTACTTCCTAACTATTTATCCTCTTTTTTTCATCAGTGGTTCAAACAAAATTCACTATCTTTCTTTCTCATTCACTCTACTCTTTCACAAATGGATCCGAGGAGAAATCTTTGGATCTTATCCCAATTTGGATAGATATGATACCTGTACAAATGAACATATATGGGCAAGGAATCTCTATTATTGAATCATTCACATTTCATATCATTATCCTTACATTTATTAGATAAAATTTTTGAATACTTTACTTTTACTTTATTTAATACTTTACTTTATTTAGATTTAGTCCCTTTAATTGACATAGATACAAGTACTCTACTAGGATAATGCACGGGAAATGGTCGGGATAGCTCAGTTGGTAGAGCAGAGGACTGAAAATCCTCGTGTCACCAGTTCAAATCTGGTTCCTGACACATGAATAATATATCGGATAGATATTCATACAAATTAATCGAGACAGATCAGGATATATATTCGTTAATAGTCAAGAGCATGATACATACTTATTCATCTAGCGTATAGATATATACCTCCATTTTTAGAGATGGGTAAAAAATATATGTATGGTTATGGTAAAGAACTAAAGTGGGATTATGTTCCCTTTTTTTTGTTTCTTTTTTCTTTCTTGTTTGTTCATATTGTGCTTTCTCTCACTCAAAAAGAGTGCTAAGTCTTCATATATATATATCAAAAAAAAAGAAAAAAGTTAAAAAAAAAACTTAAAAAAAGTATAGAGGGGTTGAAGAATAGGAATAGACAGGATGCATTTCAGACACAGTACAAATAAAATTCAATCCCTTTTTATTTCGGAATTTCGCTTTTTCTTTTCTATTTATTCTATTTCTTCACTCTTGCTTACGTTACTTTCCGAGGTCTGTCTAAGTGATGTGCGCGGTACAAAGTTCATGGTGCAGAACTCTTTTGATTCATCTTTTTGTTTCTGCTCATACAAAATAGATATTATCTTTTCAAAATTCAGGAATAGCAATGAAGCCTTTTTTAGGCCTATCCATAATACGAATTAGAATCCAGTTACTCTGTTTCATCTAGAACAGAACGTAAAAATATTCCTTGACTTGAATGAAATCTGGAGTTGTGTCGTATAAGTGAACATTAGTTTCCTTATCATTCAATGAGCATCTTGTATTTCATAGAAATTTGGGGTAATATAGTCCTTACGTAAGGGCCAGCCTATCCAACTTTCAGGCATCAAGATACGTTTAAGGCGTGGATGATTATCATAAGAGATTCCCAACATATCATAAGATTCGCGTTCTTGAAAATCAGCACTTTTCCAAATCCAGAAAACAGACGAGATTCTAGGATTATTCCTTGGGACAAATACTTTTATGCATACTTCTTCTGGTTTATCTACACCATATTGTATTCTCGTAAGATGATACACACTAGCTAAAAATCCGCCTGGTGCTACATCATAGGCACACTGGGAGCGTAAATAATTGTAACCGTATACATATGAAATGACAGCAATGGAGTACCAATCCTCGGTTTTTATTTGTAAAGTCTCTATTCCTCGGCAATCGAAGCCCAAAGATCTATGAACTAGCTCATGCTTGACTAACCAATCAGATAAACGATCCTGCTGCATCTTCTTGATCTCTCCACCATTTGTATTTGTATGAGTATTTCACATTTACTACATTTACAATGAAATTTTCAAAGATTGACCCGCTGTTTCTTATTCTGCACAAAAGAACCCTGCCTGATTCACTAATTCGTGGGAAGATATTGAACTTTTGGATTTGAAAAATGTTTCAGAAGGCATCTCTGAAGTAGATGGTGATTGATAGAGCAATCCTTGATCGTAATTTCCAGTATGAGTACTGCGTCGAACATAAAACTTGTGATTGGTAGAAAAACATCGATTTTCCTGTTGAGACACAGTTCTATCTTCAAAGATTTCTCGAGATATCTTCTTACGAAGTTTCATTATAGCATCTATAACTGCTTCTGGTTTAGGTGGACAGCCCGGCAAATAGACATCCACAGGAATTAGCTTATCGACTCCCCGAACAGTACTATAAGAATCAGTACTGAACATCCCTCCTGTAATAGTACAAGCTCCCATAGCAATGACATATTTTGGTTCAGGCATTTGCTCATATAATCTCACTAAAGAAGGAGCCATTTTCATTGTTACTGTGCCGGCTGTTAAAATTAGGTCCGCTTGCCTAGGACTCGATTTTGGTACCAATCCATAACGATCAAAGTCGAATCGCGAGCCTATTAATGAAGCAAATTCAATGAAACAACAACTGGTACCATATAGAAGCGGCCATAAACTAGAGAGTCTTGACCAATTCGAAAGATCATTCGATGTAGTTGAAATAACTGAATTGGGGGTTGTTTGGTCAAGTAATGGAAACTCAATCAAATTCATAACTGTCTCAATGTAATCTTTTCCTTCCCTTTTATTTTGATTGTCTGAATATTCAGTTAAGACCATTCCAATGCTCCTTTTCGCCATGCATAAACTGAACCAACAATTGGGATAAGCACGAAAATGAAAGCTTCGATAAATACAGATACACCCAATACATCGAAACTCATTGCCCATGGATAAAGAAAGACCGTTTCAACATCAAAAACAACAAAAACTAGAGCAAACATGTAATAGCGGATTCGGAATTGTAACCAAGCATCCCCCATGGGTTCTATACCCGATTCATAACTCGAAAGCTTCTCTGGTCCTTCACTAACCGGTGCTAAAACTCCGGAAATTACAAATGTCAAGATAGGAATAACGCTTGATATTATCAGAAATGCCCAGAAAATATCATATTCGTGAAGCAGAAACATAAATGTACTCCTATTAATTATTATTGTGGAATATAAATATATGTGGAATATGCTGAATTATTCGATTCGAATTGGAATTGTCAATTCATCCAGAACTTATTAGGCGAAACAAGAATTTATTTTGATCAAATCAAACCGCATAGTTTAGAGTTTGTTTGCTGTGGGGCATGTCTTGTTTAAAGATTCATTTAACGGAATTCCACTTACATTTTTTTTTATTTCGATTCTATTTCGATATGGTGTAGACATAGGGTTCTCTTACACAAACTAAATTCTATCGCTTTGTCTCGGTTTCTCTATACTTTATCTCTATACTCTATAAAATAGAGTATAAAAATACTCTATAAAAAAAATAAAAAAAAAAAAGTACTATAATTTATAATTATAATATAAAAAAAGAAAAAAAAGTCAAAAGTCAAGTAATTAAATAGTAATTAATTACTAATTACATTACTAAACTAAAATATTAATTAAATATTATATCTTTCTATACAAAAACAAAAAAAATTCGAAACTTTTTTCTTGTACTATACCGACTGACCCTCTCAGAAATAAAATAAAAAGAATCGAGTTATTTCATTAGAGTTAGAATGAAAAAAAAAAAGAGTCATTCCATTTCAGACCAATCTCGAGTACTAAAGAAAGATCGCGATTTGGAATGAACCAAAATACTTGTTTGTTTTGTTACGGCAATAACACTTAGTAATAGTAAGAAAACCCGATGGGTTGGATTTCACTACAAGAAAAAGGTTTGTTTTACAGCAAAAAAACATTACACAATGAAACATACCACAGAGTGGTATAATAGACGGAATCGTAAATTATCTAATCTACATAAGAAAGATACTTCTAATAGAAAGAATTAGACATTATCGAATGATTTGACAGACCAAATCCCAAAACCAACTCAACTCATAGAATATAGAAGAAGGAAATTGATACATTTAGGACCAATTCATTATCTCTGCATTATCTCTAAATCAATCAATTGGGGTTGTTGTTCTGCCAAAAAGCGATTAGTCAGGCGACTCCACACACAAAACAAATACAAGAAAAGAATAGGTCCTAGATCTATGTGACTGTTTAAGTTTTTAGACAGAATCATGTCATGATTCTCACTTCATAAATTGACCGGATTCGATATACCAACGCAAAAATATATCACTAACTCTTTAATCATGGACAGGAAAAGAGGAAAAAGGTCATATGTAATCCATCCACGAAGATTAATGAAGGAAGATGAGTATTTTATCCGAGATTTTACAAATACTGATTAGATCTATTGGAATGAATTATTGTTTTTTATTGTTTTTATTTTCCTGTCCCTATGTATTTACATGAACATGTGGTAATACTTTTGGACCAACCAACCGGCCAGTCTATAAACAAGTACTAATGAGGAAATGAAAACTATACTAAACTAAAATAGAATGTATTAGGGCTATACGGACTCGAACCGTAGACCTTCTCGGTAAAACAGATCAAACTGATTATTATCGAAATGATTCGAACTGTTTCAAAGACCCAACATGCATTTTGTTGCATTGGGCTCTTTCATAAACTGATGTAAAGATCAGTTAGTCCACCATATTTTTCTTTACAGGAAAATAATGAGATGGTTCCATGTGCTCTGATTCATCATTTGTATTCTGATCTAGGAGCAATACCAAAGTGTTTCAAAGAAGGGTTACCTTGACTTAGGTCTGCCTTCGGCCTAGATCAAACTAAGTTAGATGGAGTCTCTATCGCTACGCTGCAAGAGTCGAATATGAGACTTCATACACCTTAAAGTTCATAGGACGAAAAAAGGTTATTTTGAGGCCCTTATACTCATTATGCCTAGCATTGAATGGACTGGGTATTTACCTTATCAACTATCAAATCAATGGCGGGTTCTATTTGATTTGGCACCTGAATTCGCACCTGAATCGGACCGAACCCAATATTTGTCAGGCTATTGTTCTCTTGTTCCCTCGAATCTATGGAGTAAGACATCGATTTGTCAATAAGATCAATTATGTTTATTGCATAATGGGCTCCCCTGAAAAGCATTAGCGCACGTGTAAACGAGGTGCTCTACCTAACTGAGCTATAGCCCTTGTCATAGATATATTAACATATGGATAATTTCTTGTCAAGATGGATATTCCATAATCCCACATGATAGCTCTCTGATCCGTCTACTGTTAACAGATTGGTATTGCTTAGAAATAATATTCCACTTATAATCCTATAAGTGATGGGTCCTTTTTTAGTGATAAATAACCTACTTAACTCAGTGGTTAGAGTATTGCTTTCATACGGCGGGAGTCATTGGTTCAAATCCAATAGTAGGTAGAACTTATTAGATACCGAAGTCAATTGAGTGATATCTAATAAGTTTTTCTACCCATTTTCTTTTTTTTTTCGTTATATCAGATTAGACTTGATTGTGTTCAATTGGCAGAATCAAAATGTGGTGTATAATAATACAGTTCTAAAGAACTTCTTTTGATTATTTTGATGTATTGACTTGACTAGGAGGAAATAGCATTTACAGCCTCTACTCGTGTCCTAGCTCGTCTGAGAGCTAGATTCGCTTCAATTGCTTGTCTCTTACCCTCAGCTCTACTCAAGTTAGCTTCAGCTATTTCAAGAGCTTGCTGAGCTTCTTGCGGATCAATGTCAGTACTCATCTCCGCATCATTTCCTAAAATGGTGATCTCATTATTACCTATTCTAGCGAAACCACCCATCAGAGCCACCGTTAACCATTGGTCGTTGAGGCGTATTCTCAAAAGACCTATATCTACAGCCGTGGCAATAGGGGCGTGGTTTGGTAATACGCCAATTTGGCCACTATTAGTAGATAAAATGATTTCTTTCACTTCTGAATCCCAAATAATTCGATTAGGAGTCAGTACACAAAGATTTAAGGTCATTTCTTCAATTTGCTCTCCACTTCTAAGTTCATAGCTTTCGCGGTAGCTTCATCGATGTTACCCACCAAATAAAAGGCCTGCTCGGGAAGACCGTCTAATTCTCCGGAAAGGATCAATTGAAACCCCCTAATTGTTTCTGCAAGACCAACATATTTCCCTGGAGAACCAGTAAATACTTCTGCCACGAAGAAGGGTTGTGATAAGAAACGCTCAATTTTTCGTGCTCTTGCTACAGTTAAACGATCTTCTTCGGATAATTCGTCCAACCCAAGGATAGCTATAATGTCCTGAAGTTCTTTGTAACGTTGTGAAGTTTGCTTAACTCTTTGCGCAGTTTCATAATGTTCCTCACCAACGATTCGAGGTTGTAACATAGTTGACGTTGAATCTAACGGATCCACTGCTGGATAAATACCTTTAGCAGCTAATACTCTTGATAGTACGGTAGTAGCATCTAAATGTGCAAATGTCGTGGCAGGAGCAGGGTCGGTCAAATCGTCCGCAGGTACATAAACCGCTTGGATCGAAGTTATAGATCCCTCTTTGGTAGAGGTAATTCTTTCTTGCAAAGAACCCATTTCTGTACTAAGGGTAGGTTGATAACCCACTGCGGAAGGCATTCTCCCTAATAAGGCGGATACTTCTGATCCTGCTTGGACGAAACGAAAAATATTGTCGATGAATAGAAGCACGTCTTGTTCATTAACATCCCGGAAATATTCCGCCATGGTTAGGGCAGTTAAACCAACTCTCATACGAGCTCCCGGCGGTTCATTCATTTGACCATAGACTAGAGCTACTTTTGATTCCGCAATATTTTTTTCATTAATCACTCCGGATTCTTTCATTTCCATGTAAAGATCATTTCCTTCACGAGTACGTTCGCCTACTCCGCCAAATACGGATACGCCTCCATGAGCTTTGGCAATGTTATTGATCAATTCCATGATGAGTACTGTTTTACCCACTCCAGCTCCCCCAAATAGTCCGATTTTTCCTCCACGGCGATAAGGAGCTAAAAGATCCACCACTTTAATCCCTGTTTCAAAGATTGATAATTTCGTATCTAACTGTATAAAGGCAGGCGCAGATCTATGAATAGGAGATGTTGTGCGAGTATCTACAGGACCTAAATTATCAACAGGTTCCCCAAGAACGTTGAAAATTCGTCCGAGAGTAGCTCCGCCGACTGGAACACTTAGAGGAGCTCCCGTGTCAATCACTTCCATTCCTCTCATCAGACCATCTGTAGCACTCATAGCTACAGCTCTAACTCGATTATTTCCTAATAATTGTTGTACCTCACAAGTCACATTAATTTGCTGACCGACAGTATCTCGACCCTTAACTACCAAAGCGTTATAAATATTAGGCATCTTGCCCGGGGGAAAAACGACATCCAGTACTGGGCCAATAATTTGAGCGATACGCCCTAGGTTTTTTTCTTCAAGTGTGGAAACCACAGGACTAGAAGGAGTAGGATTGATTCTCATAATTATAATAAAGTGAAATATGTCGAAATTTTTTTTGGAATAGTGCCATGTCAAATCGAAAATAAATGTCCGATAGCAAGTTGATCGGTTAATTCAATAAGAAAAAAAAATGGGAGTTAGTACTCGATTTAGTTGGTACCACCCAACCGAATCTGATTCAATCGTTTACTCATTCAATGAGTAAATTTTCAAGTTCAGCCAATTCTTTTTTCAAAATGTCAAGTAGATGAAATCGTGAGTAAGTGTGTTTCATTTCTCTATCATTATAGAAAATACCATCTATATTAGATTATCTATGGAATTCGAACCCGAACTTGATTTATGATTCATTATTTCGATTTCACTGACCATTGTTCTTTATTTTTTTTGCATATAGATTAGATTTCCGCCTATTCTTTATACCCTTTCATGGATGAATTTATGCCTATTTTTACATAATAGGATTTACGTATACAACATATATTACTGTCAAGAGGGGATTATCTTAGTATTCAGATATTTAGATTCAAAATAAGAAGGGGATCAATTCAATTATAAACTTGCAAAACAAGGATTGGGTTGCGCCATATATATTAAAGAGTATACAATAATGATGTATTTGGTAAATCAAATACATGGTCTAATAACGAACCGAACCATTTTAACATAACATTTTAATTAGTTGATAATATTAGTTGAATATTTTTTGAAAGATTTTCTTTTTGTCAAAAGTTTCATTCACGCCTAATCCATATCGAGTAGACCTTGTCGTTGTGAGAATTCTTAATTCATGAGTTGTAGGGAGGGACTTATGTCACCACAAACAGAGACTAAAGCAAGTGTTGGATTTAAAGCTGGTGTTAAAGATTACAAATTGACTTATTATACTCCTGACTACGAAACCAAAGATACTGATATCTTGGCAGCATTCCGAGTAACTCCTCAACCCGGAGTTCCGCCTGAGGAAGCAGGGGCAGCGGTAGCTGCCGAATCTTCTACTGGTACATGGACAACTGTGTGGACTGATGGACTTACCAGTCTTGATCGTTACAAAGGACGATGCTACCACATCGAAACCGTTGTCGGGGAGGAAAATCAATATATTGCTTATGTAGCCTATCCTTTAGACCTTTTTGAAGAAGGTTCTGTTACTAACATGTTTACTTCCATTGTGGGTAATGTATTTGGTTTCAAAGCCCTACGAGCTCTACGTCTGGAGGATCTGCGAATTCCCACTTCTTATTCCAAAACTTTCCAAGGCCCGCCTCATGGTATCCAAGTTGAAAGAGATAAGTTGAACAAGTATGGTCGTCCTCTATTGGGATGTACTATTAAACCAAAATTGGGATTATCCGCAAAGAACTACGGTAGAGCGGTTTATGAATGTCTACGCGGTGGACTTGATTTTACCAAGGATGATGAAAACGTGAACTCACAACCATTTATGCGTTGGAGAGACCGTTTCTGCTTTTGTGCCGAAGCAATTTATAAAGCGCAGGCCGAAACGGGTGAAATCAAAGGACATTACTTGAATGCTACTGCGGGTACATGTGAAGAAATGATCAAAAGGGCCGTATTTGCCAGAGAATTGGGAGCTCCTATCGTAATGCATGACTACTTAACTGGGGGATTCACTGCAAATACTAGCTTGGCTCATTATTGCCGCGATAACGGCCTACTTCTTCACATCCATCGCGCAATGCATGCAGTTATTGATAGACAGAAAAATCATGGTATGCATTTTCGTGTACTAGCTAAAGCATTACGTATGTCTGGTGGAGATCATATTCACGCGGGTACAGTAGTGGGTAAACTGGAAGGGGAACGTGAGATGACTTTGGGTTTTGTTGATTTATTACGTGATGATTTTATTGAAAAAGACCGAAGTCGCGGTATCTTTTTTACTCAAGATTGGGTCTCTATGCCAGGTGTTATACCCGTGGCTTCAGGGGGTATTCATGTTTGGCATATGCCTGCCCTGACCGAAATCTTTGGGGATGATTCTGTACTACAGTTTGGCGGAGGAACTTTAGGACACCCTTGGGGAAATGCACCCGGTGCAGTAGCTAATCGGGTGGCTTTAGAAGCGTGTGTACAAGCTCGTAATGAAGGACGTGATCTTGCCCGTGAAGGTAATGAAATTATCCGTGAAGCTAGCAAATGGAGCCCTGAACTAGCTGCCGCTTGTGAAGTATGGAAGGCGATCAAATTCGAATTCGAACCAGTAGATAAGCTGGATAAATGAAGAGATAAAATAAGCGTGCATAATTCAGTAATTCCTGTTTGTTCTTCTAATTGATTGCAATTAAACTCGGCCCAATCTTTTCCTAAAAAAAAAGGATTGAGCCGAACCGAATAAAATAAAGAATGAGCATCCTATACTATGTATTTGGTATTTGCATATATCTCTCATATGTACAGACCTTACTTATTTACTTATTTACTTACCTATTTTCCTATACATAAGATCTAAATACAAGATAAGATCGAAGACTAAACAACTCAATACTTCTATAACTCAATACTTCTATTGTTTATTGTTGAATCCATAATTAATCCTATGGATCTTGGGGTTGTTGGATCATTTTATATCCCGTAGTTTCAGGCTATAGATCAAGCCAAAGGAGGGGCTCTTTCTACCCATCCTGTATATTGTCTTTTCTTTCCGTGTCGGAATAGAAACTTATTATTTGATTATACGATACAAGATTATACGAGAACGAATTCTTTATTTATAGGAAGAAACAACTATTTTTCTTTTCGATGAGAATTTGTAGTACATGACATGAGAGAAACCTGTCTTTATATTTTTTAATTGAGAAAAAGATTCTATCAATATATTGAAGTGATACTTTGGACTCCCCCCAAAAAAATCATTTCTTTCAATACTCACTTGTTACGTTATTGTTATCTTATTAGTTAACAATCTTAATGATTGGATTCATATGCTTAATTCCTGATAGGAAATAAAATAGTAAAATGATTATTCATGGAATGACTATTCATCTATTGTATTTTCATCAAATAGGGGGCAAGAAGACTCTATGGAAAAATGGTGGTTCAATTCGATGTTGTCTAACGATAAGTTAGAACATAGGTGTGGACTAAATAAATCAATGGATAGTCTTGATGCTATTGGACATACCAGTGGAAGTGAAGAACCCATTCTAAATGGTACGGAGAAAAACATTCCTAGTCGGAGTGATAGTGGCAGTTATAGTTTCAGAAATGTTGATTATTTATTTGATATCAGGGATATTTGGAGTTTGATCTCTGATGACACTTTTTTAGTTAGGGATAGTAATGGTGACAGTTTTTCTGTATGTTTTGATATTGAAAATCAGATTTTTGAGATTGACAATGATAGTTCTTTTCTGAGTGAACTAGAAAGTTTTTTTTCTAGTTATTTAAATAATGGGTCTAAGAGAAACAATCACAACTATTATCATTACATATATGATACTCAATCTAGTTGGAATAATCACATTAATAGTTGCATTGATAATTATCTTCGTTTTGAAGTCAGTATTAATAGTTCCATTTCGGGTGGTACCGACAATTACAGTGACAGTTACATTTATAGTTTCATTTGTACTGAAAATGTAACCGGTAGTGAAAGTGGGAGTTCTGGTATAAGAACTAGTAAAAATGGCAGTGATTTCAATATAAGAAGAAGATCTAATGATTTCGGTAGAAAAAAAAAATACAGACATTTATGGATTCAATGCGAAAATTGTTATGGATTAAATTATAAAAAATTTTTTAGGTCAAAAATGAATATTTGTGAACAGTGTGGATATCATTTGAAAATGAGCAGTTCAGATAGAATCGAACTTTCGATTGATCCGGGGACTTGGGATCCTATGGATGAAGATATGGTCTCTATGGACCCCATTGAATTTCATTCAGAGGGGAAACCCTATAGAGATCGTATCGATTCTTATCAAAGAAAGACAGGTTTAACTGAAGCTGTTCAAACAGGCATAGGTCAACTAAATGGTATTCCCATAGCAATTGGAGTTATGGATTTTAAGTTCATGGGAGGTAGTATGGGATCTGTAGTAGGCGAGAAAATCACCCGTTTGATCGAGTATGCTACTAATCGATCTCTACCTGTCATTATTGTGTGTGCTTCTGGAGGAGCGCGCATGCAAGAAGGAAGTTTGAGTTTGATGCAAATGGCTAAAATATCTTCCGCTTCACATAATTATCAATCAAATAAAAAATTATTCTATGTATCAATCCTTACATCTCCTACAACCGGTGGAGTAACAGCCAGTTTTGGTATGTTGGGAGATGTCATTGTTGCTGAACCTAATGCCTACATTGCATTTGCGGGCAAAAGAGTAATTGAACAAACATTGAATAAGACAGTACCCGATGGTTCACAAGCGGCTGAGTATTTATTCCATAAAGGCTTATTTGACCCAATTGTACCACGTAATCCTTTAAAAGGTGTTCTGAGTGAGTTATTTCAGCTCCACGGTTTCTTTCCCTTGAATCAAAATTCAAAAAATTAATAAAGTATAGTACTAAATTCAGTTATTTGTAGCGAACAATAGTTCATCGTAATCAAAAAAAAACTAAAAAGAATGGTGTTTTCTTTGATGACATAAGTTCTACTTGTAATAAGAGTTAGAAGTTTCGGGTAATTACTTTTTCGTTTTTCCTCCAGATCTATTTTTTTATCCTACCTCTATTCATGATTAGTAATCATGAACCTTCTATCAACAGGATAAAAAAGTGAATTTCTCCCTCCGAGGAATTAGAGTTAGGGAAAATTAAAAAAAAAATTATCTGGCCTTCTTACGTATTAATATAGACAATAAAAAAAAATATCGAAATCAAAATAAAAAAGAAATAAATAGAAAATAGAGAATAGAAGTTATTTCTATATCTATCGATAACCCCCATTTTTTACTATGAATCCCCGTTTGTTGGATGGATCGAATTAGTTAGAGTCGCAAACTCCTAATAAAATCTTTTATTTTCATAATAAACTCCTTATTAGATTAGAAAGATAGAAAGAAATAAGGATGGGAAAAGAATAATAAAATTTATTAATAAAGCGAATTATCATACATATTCGTGTAGAAAGATGAATAGGTACACTTATTTTATTTAGTTCTACATTCCTTGCACTTATTAACTACTTATTAACTACTTATAAATATTCATTTCTAAATATTAATTTCTAAATATTAATATTTTTTATTAAATTAAATAAATTATTAATAAATAATTAGAATATAATTATTATATAAATAAATTATTAAATAATATTTTTATATATAATAAATAATATTATAAATATAATAAAATAATATTATAAATATAATACAGTTTATGATATATACTTAGGATAGATATACTTATCATATCATAAGATATCTTTTTCTTTCTAATAGATAGAAATATTAAATCGAGGCACCCATTCTATGACAGATCTCAACTTACCCTCTATTTTTGTGCCTTTAGTGGGCCTAGTATTTCCGGCAATTGCAATGGCTTCTTTATCTCTTCATGTCCAAAAAAATAAGATTGTCTAGATCCGATGGGACCAAATCTCATCAATTTATTTCAACACTGGATCATAATACAGATATTTATTTAGTGTAATATGGTACGATATGTGACTCTTTACGAACACAAATGAAAGAACTATTATGCATTTATGCGGATACATGATATCCGCATAAATGCATGTATATGCAGGTATAGCTGGTTAAATTAAAAATGGATCGGCGAATATTTTATTTAAATGGAAAGTCAATGTATCTAACAAATTACTTCTAACGGTTTACATCAGAATAGTGCTAGTTAATGAAAGTTACTTCGGGATCAAGAAAGTAAAATTCATTTGGGTTATTCTCTCAATTCCAATCGAATGCAACTGGATCTAGTAGAGTATGAATTGGCGATCAGAACATATATGGATAGAACTTATAATGGGGTCTCGAAAAACAAGTAATTTTTTCTGGGCCTGTATCCTTTTTTTAGGTTCACTAGGATTCTTAGTGGTTGGAACTTCCAGTTATCTTGGTAGGAATCTGATATCCGTATTTCCATCTCAGCAAATTCTTTTTTTTCCACAAGGGATCGTGATGTCTTTCTATGGGATCGCAGGTCTATTCATTAGCTCCTATTTGTGGTGCACAATTTCATGGAATGTAGGTAGTGGTTATGACAGATTCGATAGAAAAGAAGGAATAGTGTGTATTTTTCGTTGGGGATTTCCTGGAATAAATCGTCGCATCTTCCTTCGCTTACTTATGAGAGATATACAATCAATCAGAATGGAGGTTAAAGAGGGTCTTTATCCTCGTCGTGTCCTTTATATGGAAATCAGAGGCCAAGGAGCCATTCCCTTGACTCGTACTGATGAGTATTTTACTCCACGAGAAATTGAACAAAAAGCTGCCGAATTGGCCTATTTCTTGCGCGTACCAATTGAAGTATTTTGAAATGAACTGAAGAAAAAATGGAAAAAAACTTGCTAATTTCCTTTTTAATACAACCGTCGACTCTATCTGATATTTCTCTGAAGTACGAGTTCTATAAAAAGGTATTGAACCCATGGATCTATTTCCTATTTTTGTGTAATAATTTAGATCTCGGATCTAGAAGGAAAGGAATATAGAAATAGAATAAGGGTCCTTTTAGGATAAAAATGAAAAAAAAAAAAAGAAAGCCTGGGTCTCCCTCCCATATATTTCATCCATAATATTTTTTCCCTGGTGGGTCTCTCTCTCATTTAATAAATGTCTGGAACCTTGGGTTACTAATTGGTGGAATACCGGGAAATCCGAAACTTTTTTGAATGATATTCAAGAGAAAAACGTTCTAGAAAGATTCATAGAATTGGAAGAACTATTCCTCTTGGATGAAATGATAAAGGAGTACCCGGAGACGCATATACAAAAACTTCGTATAGGAATACACAAGGAAACGATACAATTGGTCAAAACACACAATGAATATCATCTCCATATCATTTTGGATTTCTCGACAAATATAATTTGTTTCGCTATTCTAAGTGGTTATTTTATTCTGGGTAATGAAGAACTTGTCATTCTTAATTCTTGGATTCAGGAATTCCTCTATAACTTAAGTGACACAATAAAAGCTTTTTTGATTCTTTTAGTTACTGATTTATGGATCGGATTTCATTCGACCCATGGTTGGGAACTAATGATTGGTTCGGTCTACAACGATTTTGGATTGGTTCATAACGATCAAATTATATCTAGTCTTGTTTCCACTTTTCCAGTTATTCTAGATACAATTGTGAAATATTGGATCTTCTATTATTTAAATCGTGTATCTCCTTCACTTGTAGTTATTTATCATTCAATGAATGAATGAAGAACTCATTTGATCTCCTGATATCAATCAAATCAGAATCTTTCTTCGTATATAAAGAAAGCATTTTCAATCTTACTTAATTCTTTATACTTCTAGCTCTTCAAGGTATTCGTCCTATATTCCAGTACAATTATCCCAGTACAATGACAGACTCGTGTATAGGGAACTATACTAGCTACCTATCTAATTTATTGTAGAAATTCCGGGATCAATGATTGGACATGCAAAATAGAAATACTTTTTCTTGGGTAAAGGAACAGATGACTCAATCGATTTCTGTATCGATCATGATATATGTAATAACTCGGGCATCTATTTCAAATGCATATCCCATTTTTGCGCAGCAGGGTTATGAAAACCCACGAGAAGCAACTGGACGAATTGTATGTGCCAATTGCCATTTAGCTAATAAGCCCGTGGATATTGAAGTTCCGCAAGCCGTGCTTCCTGATACTGTATTTGAAGCAGTTGTTCGAATCCCTTATGATATGCAACTGAAACAAGTTCTTGCTAATGGTAAAAAGGGGGCTTTGAATGTAGGGGCTGTTCTTATTTTACCCGAGGGATTCGAGTTAGCCCCCCCCGATCGTATTTCTCCCGAGGTGAGAGAAAAGATGGGAAATCTGTCTTTTCAGAGTTATCGTCCCAATAAAAGAAATATTCTTGTGATAGGTCCTGTTCCCGGTCAGAAATATAGTGAAATCGCCTTTCCCATTCTTTCCCCCGACCCTGCTACGAGGAAAGACGTTCACTTCTTAAAATATCCCATATATGTAGGTGGGAACAGAGGAAGGGGTCAGATTTATCCTGATGGGAGCAAGAGTAACAATACAGTCTATAATGCTACATCAGCAGGTATAGTAAGCAGAATAGTACGTAAAGAAAAAGGAGGATATGAAATAACCATAGTTGATGCATCGGATGGACATCAAGTGGTTGATATTGTACCTCCAGGACCAGAACTTCTTGTTTCAGAGGGTGAATCCATCAAGCTCGATCAACCATTAACAAGCAATCCCAATGTAGGAGGGTTTGGTCAGGGAGATGCAGAAATAGTGCTTCAAGATCCATTACGTGTCCAAGGCCTTTTGTTCTTCTTGGCATCTGTTATTTTGGCACAAGTTTTTTTGGTTCTTAAAAAGAAACAGTTTGAAAAGGTTCAATTGTATGAAATGAATTTCTAGGTCCAGAAATTCCTTAACATCAAGTTGGTAAAAAGCAACAAATTATTGTCGATCGATACTTATGTATGATCAAAAAATTCTGTAAACCTTTTTGTTTATACTGTTTTTGTTTTGTTTGTGGGATGTCTGGAATTCATTACGTGTATCCCATTCCTAGTAATAGACTATAGGCATACAAATATAAAGGAAGAGAATACAAGGGAAGGATGGGAAAAATGAAAGGAACAAATACTTTTAGGAGGGATTACTAGTCTTCCTAATCTTCTATTCGACACAAGAAAAGGGTGGAAAATCCCTTTTCTTGTGTCGTCTTGTATCGAAATAATAATGATTTTTTCTCTTGTTCGTCAAAGATTACTAGGGGAGGAGAAATTCATTGAACAAATAGAACTTCTTTAATTATTCAATTAATTTAAACTTCTAATTTAGAAAAATTATTCAAACAAAAAAACTTTTACTGTTCTGGTTGAAAGGCAAATTAGATTTTTACAAATATCCAAATCCTTATTTATTATCTCATCAGAGTTTTTATAGAATAAGGTTCTATTAATTTAGTATAGAAAAAATTTTCAGGATGTCTCATCCGTAGAAATCCATATAATATTGGATTATCCAGAAAATCGATTGATTCCTTCTTTTTTGTTGCTTTGTAAGAGTTCAATATTATGGAGGAAGGACAGAGACTATGAATCAATCAATAGATTTCATTCTTCAAATTATTAAGAAAGAAAGGATCTGTTTTGTCATTTCTACGAATATAATATTTTAATTATGTTTACTGGATAACTTTCCAATTTGTATGTTATGGAGTAGGTCAAAGTTTCGCTATATGGAGTAAGAACTCAGCGGGACCTTACCTCCTTTGTCTGATTAGAGCAGTAAGGTCCCGCTGAGTTCTTACTTTTTCATGTCTAAAATCCGGTTCATCCGATTACTACAGAGATGAACCCAACCCGGAATATGAACCGTAAAAGAAAATACCTATTAAACCGATCACAAGAATACCGGTTACAGTACCTATCAGCCAAAGAGGAATCCTTCCAGTAGTATCGGCCATTTCCCCCACTTTCCTCCACATTTCATCAAGTGGTCATGCTAGAGACAAAAACAGTCATAGATAATTATGAGGATAGTATCTTTCCGAATGGGATAAGAGAATTCCTACTATTCTCTTTCTTTCTCTCAATTGAAGAAATAATTGGAAAATAAAACAGCAAGTACAAAAATGAGTAATAAACCCCAGTATAGACTGGTACGATTCAATTCAACATTTTGTTCATTCGGGTTTGATTGTGTCATAGCTCTATAATTCGAATTAGGTTTATCGTTGGATGAACTGCATTGCTGATATTGACCCCAAGAAAAAAACGGTAGGTACAGCTAATCCGTGAACAGCCAACCATCGTACTGTAAAAATTGGATAGGTTCGATCTATGGTCATTGGAGGGCCTCCTAAAAGGATCTACTAAATTTATCAAGTTGTTCCAAAGAATCAAAACGGCCGGTTATCAATGGAATCCCTTGTCGGCTCTCTGTGAAATACTCGTTTGGCCGAGGACTTCCAAACACGTCGTAAGCTAAACCCGTACTGACGAATAACCAACCCGCAATGAATAGGGAAGGTATAGTAATGCTATGAATGACCCAGTATCGAATACTGGTAATAATATCAGCAAAAGAACGTTCTCCCGTGCTTCCAGACATGCTGAGCTCCACAAATTTTTGTACATTCAAAACAAAAAGGGAATCGATTCCGTGAAAGATGGGATCAGTAAATGGAAAACTACTGATATTTCATCTTTGTGAGATCGTCAATTTTGTACCAAAGGTGTATTTCGAGTATACCGAATCAGTATAGCTATCCTTCCTCTGGCACAGCAACGCAGTCTCGATGGGTACCAAAATACTACATAATTCTTTTCTTCTTTTTTTGTTCTTTGTCTATGCATAACTGTATGTTATTCAATAGATCAATAGAAAATTCCTCAAATTCCTTATAAGGTGTTTCCATTATTGGCTTCGTAATAGAAAGTAAAGATCTTGGAAAAGTGTGAATCAATGGGTTCTAATAATTCATGAAAGATATTATCATATTCACACATTTCAATTATATGCGAAATCTATAAACTATTTTTTTGGTTAAAAGTTTTTTTTTTTCGAATCTTTCATTTCATTTCAAGTAATTGGTTGGTCGTACAATAAATATACTATAATAAATATACTATAATAAATATACTATACTATAATAAATATACTATAATAAATACAAAATACAAGAATAGATAATATTTAATGAAAGAAAGAGAACATAGTTGGAACAATCAATATTCGTGATGCAACAACGGTTGCATTAGATGCAAAACAAAGGTTCTTTCTTTACCGAACTACAAGTATGGAACTCCATGATATGGAAAGACAGAATATAGAACCTAAAAGGATAATGGAAGTTGTTCGTCTTTGAATCGAGTTGGACCCCCCAAAAAGAATAAAAATGAAAGTAAAGGTTTTATTTTTTTGATAGATCGTTTCGATATATCGTAGAGCACTTTTTTTCTTCTCATTCGAGATATTATGGGCAATTAACCAACCTATTAATGTACTGAATCCAATGAGTTAAAAAAAAATAAGTAAAAGGTAATATCAGGTCGTTCGCCCCCAAATGGATTAGATCCTTTTTATTGAAAAAGAAAAGAAATGATCAAAATTTAAGTTCTTTTCAAATCCAATTTTTTTATTTTATTCCAAAATTACTTAAATAAATTATATTTAAGTAATTTTGGATGAAGTTACACGACACAGTTCTTATTACTATTACTTTACTCAACTCACGAATTGCACAATGAATCTGTCGATTCGGAATCACAGGACCGATCGATGTCATAGCTGATGAATCAAGAACTTTCAATTGAACTAAACTAATCCTGTCAATTGGTTTTTTCTTACCGTTACTGTTATATCTGGGAAAAATGGAAACTTAGGTAAGTGTTTTATCAACATATGTAACAAAAGAACATATCTAATTTAGCTCTTTCATGCCTACTATAACTAGTTATTTCGGTTTTCTACTGGCTGCTTTAACTATAACCCCAGCTCTATTGATTGGTTTGAATAAGATACGACTTATTTGAAATGAATTGAATGAACAATTCATAAAAATGAATATTTCTCTGAGATTCCAGGTGTTCCAGGTTCCTTTCCACATCAATTGCCAATTCTTGGTTATTGAGATTCACGGATAATTCAGATTAATATTTAGGGATAGATCTTACCCATCTTTTTATCCCCTCAAAAAACCGAAATGATTGAAGTTTTTCTATTTGGAATCGTCTTAGGTCTAATTCCTATTACTTTGGCAGGATTATTCGTAACTGCATATTTACAATACAGACGTGGTGATCAGTTGGACCTTTGATTGAGTAACATTTCTTTTTTTTGATTGACCTCCTCCCTGCGGGAGGTCAAATTCAAGTTTCAATTAAACTTTTTTTTATTGTGATTCGACATAACATAAACGGAATCACGCTCTGCAGGATTTGAACCTACGACATCGGGTTTTGGAGACCCGCGTTCTACCGAACTGAACTAAGAGCGCTTTCTTATTACAGGAGATACGACTGTAGTGTAAAGAAAAGGTTTTTTTACCCCCAAACATATCTTGCATACGTATAGCATGCAAAAATGAAAGATTATGTCCAATTTCAATCGATCTTAATTAATCCCTCGTTACTACCCATAAGAGAAGTAATAGGTAGGGATGACAGGATTTGAACCCGTGACATTTTGTACCCAAAACAAACGCGCTACCAAGCTGCGCTACATCCCTTTTTAAAGTTCTTGTACAGTGTCATTGTACAAAATCCCTGTCTTGTTTTCCACATTGTTATTTTCCCCTCTATCTATATACAATTTTCTTGTCATTTCTTCTTTTTGGTTTCATATAATAAAATAATTTTATACATCTGAAACCTAACGTATAAAAAAAATGAAAATTTATCTTATCGGCGTATCGTATAAAAAAAAGAATAAAAATTTATCTTATCGGAAATGCTCAGGAAGAAGGGGTCATCTTTTTCTTTCTTTTTTAGGGACAGGAAAATCTCATCTATCGGTTCATTGTACATATCTATTTTAGTTAGGAATTCCGCGTAAAGTAAAAAAAAAAAATACAAATGATCTTGAACTACAACATCTGACCATACATATATGTATTACAATAAAGAAGGAGGATTTTCAATGCGAGATATAAAAACATATCTCTCCGTGGCACCTGTGCTAACTACTCTATGGTTTGGGTCTTTAGCAGGTCTATTGATAGAAATTAATCGTTTATTCCCAGATGCCTTGTCATTCCCTTTTTTTTCATTCTAGTTATTAATATGCGAAGAAATGAAGAAAATTAGGGATACAATTCTACGTGACGTGACTAAAATTTCGCCCCTTCCTTTTTTTTTCAGTTCTTTAGGATAGGAGGAGGATAGGAAGGAAAGAAAAAAGGAAAAGTGTATTGAACCTCGACAAAAATCTGGTGAATCTAAGATCGAATTTTGGGAAACAGAAATGGAAATGTGTATCCAGATCTAGGGCAGAATCCACGAAATCATAGCATAGAAAGAAGATACTTAAACGAAATATTGGGATTTAAGATAGGAATAATTGATAGTTAGAAAGAAATTGTATTACTTAATTATTACTTTATTATTAATTATTACTTTATTAATTATTACTATTACTTTATTAATTATTACTATTACTCTATTAATATTAATTGTAATTATATAATTACAACACATACAACACAACGAAATCTTTAGAAATGAAAATGGAATTTCAAGTTAGTAACTTCTATTGATTTTCTTATTGATTTTTTTGTTCTTTTATTCTTCTTCAGTTCGGGTCGAAAATAGAAGAAGTTAAGTCGATCCAAAATCAAAAGGGGGTTCATGGCCAAGGGTAAAGATGTCAGAGTCAGAGTTATTTTGGAATGTACCAGTTGTGTCCGAAATGGTGTCAATAAAGAATCGCCGGGTATTTCTAGATATATTACTCAAAAGAATCGACACAATACATCCAGTCGATTAGAATTGAGAAAATTTTGTCGCTATTGTCACAAGCATACGATTCATGGGGAAATAAAGAAATAGATGGAACGGAACGTGTGCGCGATCTTTCCAAGGAAGAGGAAGAACTTAACATATTTAAGTTAACATATTTAACTTAACATAAATATAACATATATAATATACATAATATATACAATACAAATCAAACCCGATTTCATTTTCATATATATATACATACATATGATATGTATTATATATGAGTTGTATAATATAAATGATGCGAATCAAAGCCTATTTCGGTCAGATCTGAAATGAATAAAGAAATAGAATTTTAGAGATAAGGAATAAACCATGGATAAATCCAAGCAACCTTTTCGTAAATACAAGCGATCCTTTCGTAGGCGTTTGTCCCCAATTGGATCGGGGGATCAAATCGATTATAGAAACATGAGTTTAATTAGTCGATTTATTAGTGAACAAGGAAAAATATTATCTAGACGGGTGAATAAATTGACCTTGAAACAACAACGATTAATTACTATTGCTATAAAACAAGCTCGTATTTTATCTTTGTTACCTTTTCTTAATAATGAGAAACAATTTGAGAGAGCCGAGTCGATCCCCAGAACTACTGGTCCTAGAACCAGAAATAAATAAACATACTCCTCAATTGACTCAAAACTCCAATCGGAACTCAAGCTCAGATTGATGTTTTGTTCAAAAGGCCTAGAATCCCGATTTATTTCTTGTGTTATAAGAAATAAAAAATGGGGGAAGAAGAAATATTTTTTTTATTGAAACATGTTCGTTCATTCCTACTACTTATCTTACTTAATTTTTTTTATTCTATCTTCCCGGAGTTCATTCTCCGGGGAATTCTGTTTCAATTTCAATCATTTCTGTATTATATTTTATAATATCATATCCTTTATTTGATAATCTGATTGGAAATCATGTAAAGACAATTCTTATTTGATATAGATATTTGCGCAAGTATTTTACGATTAAGAAGCAATTGCTTCTTGTACAGATTTGGTATTAATCTACTATAATTATAGAATACCTTATTCTCACGAATTACTGCATTTATTCGAGTGATCCACAAACTACGAAAATCCCTCTTTTGCCTGCCTCTATCTCGATGAGAGGAAACCAAAGCTCTCATTTTCTGTTGAGTAGTCGTTCGAGTAAGTCTTGAATGAGCCCCAATAAAGGTTGATGCAAATAAACGAATTTTTGTTCGACGTTTCCGAGCTGTATATCCTCGTCTAACTCTGGTCATTGAATCAAATTAAACCTTAATGAATAACTAATTGATTTCTCTTCTTTCAGTCATCCTTTACCCCCCGTCAATTAATAACAAAACGGATTATTCCGATATATAAAATAAAAATTCCAATGGCTTTTGCTACTATGACTTTCCCCAACCACGATTTTTTATTCCTTCCAGGCATTTCACCTGGAAATAAGAAATTCTAACGATACCAAATAAAAAAAAATAGTGGGTTCCATCGTTTCTATGGTTACTTTTTTTTTAAACGGTGAGGTCCTCTCTATACACCGGAGCCTCTTCTTTCACTTTATCAAATGTTATTGTTAACTTGTATAGTTCACACTCTTTGGCTCTACCCATCAATTATACAGTAATAGTTCTTTTCACAATAAGAGTTATTCATACAGTGACGGCATTTAATTATGAAAGTTGGCTAGGTAGCTGACCCTGTTAGTCCGTTCTTTCAAGAATAGGAGTATAACCTTTTTGCTTCTTATAATACCATTTCCTCCGCTTAATGGATAACCATTTGCCCCCAATGGGGAATTGCTTTTCATCTCAAATCTAGGTGATTGGATTTGCACCAATGTAAACCATAAATTCCAAACACAATATAGGTATATGATAGATCTTCTCTATCTATCCTATTCATTGGTACTGGTCATTGATACTGGAAAATTGTCTCATTTGTTCGAACTCATGATCTGAACGAGTCGCACATACACCCTAGTGCATGTTCCTCGACGCTGAGGACATCCTCTAAGAGCGGGAGATTTCGTGACATTTCTTATTGGCTGTCTTGTGTTTCTAATAAGTTGTTTAATAGTTGGCATGTCGTATGTATATATAGAATTCTAGAATGGAATGGGTTGGTTTAGATCGATCTTAACCTGATGATTGATGATCATGAATTTTTTTTTTCTATTCAATATCAAATCGCAGAAAATTCGAATTATGGTTTGAAATGGATTTACATGAAATCCCTAGTATTTTCATTTTCGACCGCTACAAGATCAACAATGCCATGAACTTGGGCTTCTGTTGCTGACATAAAAACATCTCTTTCCATGTCTTCGGATACAACCCATAAAGGATTACCCGTTCTTTGTACATAAACCTTTGTGAGGGTTTCGCGAAGTTTCAGTAGTTCTTCCGCTTCCAGGATAAATTCGCCTGCTTGTGCCTCATAAAAAGAACTAGCAGGTTGGTGAATCATAACCCTGATGATATTGATATAACATCATGAAGGGTTCTTCTATCTTGCATGATTGGGCTAAAGTAAGGGATAAAAAAAATATAAGAAAAAAGAATAGAATTGTACAACCGTACAGGCATCTTTTGTGCATACGGCTCTACAATGGAATTTACTTTTTCTTTTTCTTCTCTTCTATTCTATTGAAGAAAGAAATAGAATCCATCCGATCCGGATCGTTGAATGATCCATTTACCACCCTTCCTTTCGTAGGAGTAAAAAAAATACTATGATGGTTCTGTTGCTTTATATATTTATTTTGTCTGTGATTTAGCAATCCCAAAGTTCCTTTCTGATACGATCAAATAAGGAAAAAAATGATCTTTTTTTTTTTTTCATTTTTGTACTTTTTCTTTCATAACATAAATATCAGAAAGAGAATTCTGGTGT
>QRFJ01007972.1:0-45540 GCA_006176705.1 Cocos nucifera | reverse complement strand
GAATCCAAAAAGGAGATGGAGTTCCTGTCCAATAGGGACTCTTAGGCACCTCCAACTTGGGCACATGCCAAGGGTGGCGTGCACCCTCCTCCTTGCCAGGTTTTGATAAGGGGACAGGCCTCCACCAGCTCTCTAATAGGTGCATGACACATGGACAGAAGTCAAAGTATCAATGGTCAATGTTTGACCAGTCAAAAGTCAACTTTTGACTAAAGTCAAAGGATGAAAAATGGCAGGAGACCAAAAATGGCAGGTAATGTCTTACAAAATAAGATAATCTTTTTTGACTTGGACAAGCTTCAGTCAGATAAAGTGAAGGCCTCTGATCGAGCACAAACTCCTTTGGCTCAGTCAGGACAACTATTTATGATAGTAAAAGAAGAACGTTAGGTTCAATCGAGTGCTAGCATGATTTCCTTGAACCTAATTGAATCTCATTCAGATCAATTGAACTGGATCAGTTCAATTGATGATCACCAGATTCAAACCCTTGTTTGTGTGACCCAGTTAGGTTCAGTTCTGTATGGTAATGGGATATGTCATGATCTCTATCATCGACATCATCGAAACTCCTTTCGATGGATCAGAACTCTTCTGATTCGAACAGCTAGAATGATCGATCATCTAAATCATTCTAATTGCTCCCAAAATCCACCAGTGACACCTAGCAGTATATGGTGGCAACCCATCAGAGCTGAATGCGAACCTCTTGGTGCAGCTACCTGTGTGATTAAGTTCTTCTATCTTGAGCCCCGATCAGATTAGGGTTAAGGTGAACTCGTCAAACCCTAGTCTCTGTCATATGATGTAATCATTCGATTCAAGTCCGATGTGAAAATCTAAATAGAAACTCTTTCTATTATTTCACTCTACCATGGCCATGGGACTTTTGGACTTGATTCTCATGATCATCATAGGGCTGCTCCTCTACCACCGAGGTAGATAGATTCCATCTTGATGCAATCCAGTTCCTACAATGAACATGCTATAGCCAACATACACCTCAGGATTCCATATGGCTAGGAGACCGAGTAATGGTGTAGTCAAACTATAACACCCTCAAGGTGAACTGCCGATGCATCTCAGGTCAAAGAACCAGACACACTACTACAGCATCGAGTCAGTCATTGACGAGAAGGTAGACTCCCTAATGACTACTCGAGGTGGTCACGCTCAGTGCCCTCGTTCTCTAACGAGTACCTGTACTCTCGCTCTTGTGTCTCTACACCGTAGACTCAAGACTCATCTACTAAAGAGAAGCGATTGTACACCAACCTTCCGGATCAATCACCATCCTCATGATGATCATATGGTCGGAAGCATTTTATGAGTTAATAATGATTATTCATGTCTTAAATTTTCAACTCTTGAAAATATGAATTATTATTACCATTAACTCAAAGGATGTATCACAGACACTAAATACAAATATGTGATAGAAAGTAATCCATTTTATTGATATTAGTCAAAATTATAATTTTTCCCCTAGAAACGTATTACAAGTGTCAGCCAATTCTGGCTTCTAGGGTACATATATCTAACAGCAAGCTACAAAGGTCCATATATGGACTTAAGCAAGCATCTCGAAGCTAGAATACTTATTTTAATGATGTGATTAAATTATTTAGTTTCATAAAAAATGAGGAGGAACCATGTGTCTTCAAAAAGGTCAGTGGGAGCGCTGTTGTCTTCCTCGTATTGTACGTGGATGATATCCTTCTTATTGAAAATGATATTTTCATGTTGACCATAGTTAAAATATGGTTATCCAAAGAATTCTTTATGAAAGACCTAGAAGAAGCATCCTATATTCTAGAAATTAAGATCTATAGAGATAGATCGAATAGAATGCTAGGACTTTCACAGAAGATTTTTATAGAGGAAGTGCTAAAGAGGTTTAGCATAGAAAATTTTAAGAGGGGTTTGGTACCCTTCAGACATGGCATTCATCTTTCCAAGAAGATGTGCCCTAGCATACCTGAGGAAATAGAACACATAAGCAAAATCACTTATGCTTCAACAATAGAGAGCCTCATGTATGCCATGTTATGTACATGACCTGATATAGCACATGCAGTGAGTGTCACGAGCAGATATCAGTCGAATCCAGATGAAGAACACTAAACTTCTGTGAAATATATCCTTAAGTACTTAAGAAGAACTAAGGATATGATGTTGATCTTTGGTAATGGAGAACTCCAAGTCCAAGGGTATACAGACTCGGATTTTATTCTGATGTAGATGATCAAAAGCCGACATCTGGGAGTCTATTTGTATGTAGTGGTGGTGCTGTCAGTTGAAAGAGTTTCAAGCAGACAGTGATAGCAGATTCCACCATGGAAGCAGAATACATCGCTGCATCAGAAGCTACGAAGGAGGCATTCAAGTACAAAAAGTTTGTCATAGAGATCGAAGTGATGCCATCGGATGCCATTCCTCTACACTGCGATAATAATGGTGCCATATCCCTTGCTAAGGAGCCGAGGTCTCATAAAAAATCTAAGCACATCGAGCGGCGATACCACCTCATCTGTGATTACCTCGAGAAGGGTTACGTTGAGGTCAAGAGAGTCGACTCAGCATATATTGCTGCAGACCCACTCACTAAGCTGTTGGGCTAGCAGAAGATCGAAGCACACTTTGAGAAGATGGGACTTAGATTTATAGCCAATTGACTTTAGGATAAGTGGGAGTTTGTTAGATATGCGTGCCCTAGAAGCTAGAATTGGCTGATACTTGTTATACACTTTTAAGGGCAAAATTATAATTTTGACTATAAATAATAAAATAGATTATTTTCTATCATAATATGTATTTAGTGTCTGTGATACATCCCTTGAGTTAATGGTAATGATAATTCTTGTTTTCAAGAGTTAAAATTTTAAGACATGAATTTTTATTATTAACTCATAAAATACTCCTGACTGTAGGATCATCATGAGGATGGTGATTGATCAAAAAAGTTGGTGTACAATCGCTTCTTTATTGTAGATAAATATTGAGTCTATGGTATAGAGATATCAGAGTAAGAGTACAGATACTTATTAGAGAACGAGATCACTGATCGTGACCATCTCGAGCAGTCATAAGAAAGTCTATCTTTTCATCGATGATTGGCTCGAAGTTACAGTGGTGTGTCTTATTCTTTGACCTGAGATGCATCGACAGTTCACCTTGAGGGTGTTATAATTTGACTACACCACGACTCAGTCTCCTAGCCATTCAAAACCCTGAGGTGTATGTTAGCTATAGCATGCCCATTGTAGGAATTGGATTGCACCAAGAGAAAATCTATCTACCTCGGTAGATGAGGAGCAGTCTTATGATGATCATGAGAATCAAGTTCATAAGCCCTTGGCCATGGCAGAGTGAAATAATAGAAAGAGTTTTTATTAAGGTTTTCACATCAGATTTGAATCAAACGATTAAATCATATGACAAAAATTAGGGTTTGACGAGTTCACCTTAACCCTAATCTGATCGGGGCTCAAGATAGAAGAACTTAATCACACATGTAATTGCACCAAGAGGTTCGTTCTCAGTTCTGATTGGTTGCCACCATATATTGCTCGATGTCACTAGTGGATTTTGGGAGCAAATAGAATGATTTGGATGATCGATCATTCTAGTTATCTTAATTAGAAAAGTTCTGATCCATCGAAAGATGTTTCGACGATGTCGATAATAGAGATCGCGACATATCCCATTACCATACAGAACTGAACCTAACTGGGTCACACAAATAAGGGTTTGGATCTGGATATCATCAATGGACTAACTCAGTTAAATTGATTTGAATAAGATTCAATTAGGTTTAAGAAAGTCGTGCTAGCACACGATTGAGCCTAATGTTCTCCTTTAATTATCATTTTAAGTTGTCTTGACTGAGCCAAATGTATTTGTGCTCACTCAGATACCTTTATTTGATTTGATTGGAGCATGTCTAGATCAGAAAAGGGTTGCCTTAGTTTATGAGATAAATTTGAGATAACACCTACCATTTTTCATCACCTGTTAATTCTTGTCTTTTGACTTTGGTCAAATGTTGATCTTTGATATTTAGACATCTGCCCATGTGTCATGCACCCATAGGAGATTGATTTTGGACCAGTCAACCTGCTAAAAATCTGGTGGACCAGGGGCGCATGCTTAGGGAGGCATGCATCCATGGATAGAGGCGCCTGGAGTCCCATACAGATGGGACTCCAGTTACTTTGGGGTTTCTACCTAGGTGGCGCCAAAGATTAGATTTTGACCAATCTTAGGCACCATCTAAGGATGATTTAGAGGGGCTCTTATCTAATTAGATCAGGTGATGTCATCCCACCAATCAGAATTAGATCTGATTGCATGAAGCAATATGATTGGCCAGGATGATGTAGCACTGCATGGCGCAGTAGGGTCTATATAAACCCTATCTATGCCTAGTTTTAGGGAGCTTAGACCATAGCCCACGCCACAAAGCTGCCCCTCTCCATCCTCCATGCCATCTTTAGGTCCCCTCTCTCCTCTCCTTGCCCAAGGGGATTTGGGCTCCAGTTTGGTGCGATCCAGGCAAGAGAAAGATGATGAGAAAGAAAGAAAGGCAGCACTGCTGCAAGAGACGATACCCAATCTTCAAAAGAAGTTTTGAAGATCCTCCAAATTGGATCTAGATCTAATATTTGGAGAAGCGATAAAGAAGGAGAAGATCTTAAGATCCAGCTTGAGTGGATATCGGTAGAGGTCAGGCACTTACATGGCTAGATCCAGAACCTCAAGCAAACAGCAGAATCATCACAGGATAATCTGATTACCCATAACAAGGTACAAAATTAAATCTATTTTAATTTATTTTTATTTTTATTAGATCTATAAAATTAGATCTGAAATATCTCAGATTTGATCTGAATTCAAAAGAAAAAATTTTTGAAATATCTCTCTTGATCCAATCAGATCTGAATGAGCCTGATCCGAGAAACTAGGTTTTTCCTTCACTCCTTCCCTTCCATGCACCCTTAGGCTCTGAAACGTGGCTCTGATACCATATTGTCATCCACAATATTTCAGGCATCATCTAACTCTGATACCAAATTATAGATCCCTTGATATCGCTCGAACACCAATCATCCTTGACATCACAAGCACCCCAATACCATATTGCGGAAGCTCTTGATCTTTAGTACGAAACTGAAGAAATCTGTGACGTTCTCTATGGGCAGCAAACCACTGATCCTCCTCCTAGATTGGTGATGGGATGCCTTCCTCCTTGGGCTTGAGGGAGATGCCCCCTTCTCTAGAGCTTCTTTAAGAACACTAGGGTGGCAACTCTACAGAGAAGAGAAGAAGAGAGTTGAGGAAGAAAAGGTCTGTATGCCACAGCATAATAAAATCCTAATATAACCTATGTATTTATACATAGCCATTAGGCCCGACCAAAAAACTCCCTGGCTAACCCAATATATGAAAGCACTCACCAAGCCCATGTACACCCCTATCTCCCATGCTCTCATCCTCTGGATCAAGACCCGATCCATACATGAATTAGCCCCCTTAAGACCTCTCAAACTAGGCCTTAAGATCCCTAGGATCAATCCAGATCCTAGTCCAAAATAGTCTCTCGTGTAACTCTGCCTGCGCACTAAGCCAGCCCGCGCACTGAGCTATGGGCCGGCTCAGTCTCAACACTAAGCCAGCTAAGTTTCACTAGACTGGCTCAGTCTAAAATTGAGCCGGCCCAATCCTATGTCATGCCAGCAGTTCTGAACATACAGCTCTCTATTTTGCCTGTGCTTTGAGACTTAGCTGATCCAATTTTGGACTGAGTCGGCTAACCTGTAGAAATTTTTTTTTTTATAGTCTTGATTCTCCAGCTTTGATTTCTTGCTTCAACTTGTATCCCAGGTCTCCGAAGTACCAACCAAGCCCCTAGAATCTCCAGAAATAACCCCCTGACTCCTCCCATGGCCTCCCAAGGCTTGGGAGCACCACAAATCCTCACACCATGAAATTTCTCTCTTTAGGAAAGATTGTCTGACAACTCCTAAATAGAGAGAGCATATGAGTAGAATCCCATAAGCTTTGATAGTGAGATCTATCATGTACACCATGACATATATGAGATCAGACATGGCATACTCACTAAGAGTAGTGAGTAGATACCAGTCTGACCCTAGAGAAAATCACTAAAAAATGGTTAAAACCATCCTTAAGTATTTGAGAAATACTAAGAACCAATGGTTGGTTTATGAAGAGTTAGATCTGAAACTTTTGGGGTTTACAGACTCCAGCTTTCAATCTGACCATGATGACAATAGAAGTGTATCGAAAAATATCTTTACTCCAAATGGTGGAGCCATATGCTGGAAAAGTTCTAAGTAACATACTATGGTAGACTTTGTTTGCGAAGTAGAGTACATCGCAGCATCAGATGTCACAAAGAAAGCTGTGTGGCTGAAGAAGTTTATCACCGAGCTTGGAGTAGCACCATCCCTAGATTGTCCGATCCTGCTCTACTATGATAGCACTAGTGCCATAGCTTAGGCAAAGGAACCAAAGGCACACCAGTGGATGAAGCATATTCTGTGCCGCTTCCACCTGGTCTGGAAGATCGTGGATAGAGATGATGTCGATTTTCAGAAGATCGATAGAAAGGAGAACCTGGCCAACCCCTTCACTAAAGCTCTGGCGATAAAGGAGTTCAACAACCACAGGTTGAAGATGGATATTAGAATTCTTATTAAGGAGTTCGACAACCACAGGTTGAAGATGGGTAAGGAGAGGCAAGGAAGGTGACATAAAGGTTAAGGAAGGTCTTACCCATTTAATTAAAATTTTTATTATTAAAATTTTAATTATATAAATCAGAGGTGCTGGTGTCTTGATCAAGTCTCTATATGGATCAACGTTAGAGGATGAACACTTGGGCACTTGATGGAACCCCTGACGAACTGCTGCCGACAATTAGGGACTATTTAGGGTTAAGCGATAAGAGGTATGTTCTAATACTTTCTTTTATATCATAAATACATGTTATATGATTTAATTGCTAATAAGGTGGTCCAAGGTTTTGGATTTGGTTTGTATGATTTTATATTTTTGCTTTGAAATCCATGCTTCTGTCCTGTACACCATTCCTATCAGATGCAACCATGTCTATTAGGCATTGGATGCTACGGACTGGAGGATGGATTGGGCTCAATATTTTGGATATGGTGAGAGACCCAATTAAAAATCCAATCTATGCAAATGGTGGATCTGACTTAACTAAGGAGTGGATCAATATTTCAGACATGGTGAGATTCATGAATTAGAGACCAAGTCTAGGTGCACCATGATTAGAGAATCATTGGACAAGAGTTGTTCACTCATTGGCAACCAATCATTAATAACTATTAGGTGAGGTGATGAGTCAGTTGGTGGGACTGCACCACCCACTAGAAATCAGTAATCATGGAGATTTTTGCATCTCTACAGAGGTAGTATAGGGATCCGAGAAAATAGTGGAAGCTAATTTATTTAAAAATTAAATTTTTAAATAAATTGGTTAAGTCTTAATTACAAAATCTAACTAGAAACTTTGACTCTCTACAGAAAAAAAAAAAATGTCTGCATCCAACCCACTAGCCCGTATCCTAGACACCCATACACTGACCGAACCTAGTTACAAGGATTGGCACCAGAACTTCAAAATCATTTTGGATTTCAAGAAGTTGACTCATATATTGGATCAGGATCCTCCCACCTTAGTAGCTCGTCCATCCACTGAATAGAGAGCATCTCTTGACAAATGGATAGATGAAGATAATAAAGCTAGATACTACATGTTGGACCCGATGTCTGATGAGCTTCAGCACCAACATGAAGATATCAAGACTGCCCACCAAATGTTGGCTCACCTGCAAGAGTTGTTTGGTGAATAGAGTCGCGCAGCTAAATATCAGATCACTAAATGACTATTTAAGGCTAAAATGCATGATGGGCAGTCAGTCCAAGATCATTGTCTGATGATGATCAAGAACTTGGAAGAGCTTGAGAAGCTCCAAATGAAGTTAGACCAGGATCTGCAGAATGATATAATTCTACAATCCTTGACTGATGCATATGGGTAGTTCATCATGAACTACCATATGCATAAACTTCAAAATACTCTAGCTGAGTTTATGAATATGCTAGTTGCTACTGAGCTTTCTATGAAAGGATCTAAAGGCTCAGTACTTGCTATGGAATGAACTTCTTCCAAGAGAAAGTCTTTTGAAAAGAAGAAGAAATCTGTAAAAAAGCAAAAGATAGAAGGTGGAAAGAAAAGAAGGCAGAGCTGAAGAAGAAGGCCGCTGACAAAGAAAAGTGTTTCCATTGTAATACTGACGACCACAAAAACTAAAACTGCCCTACATACCTGGCCACCCTAAAGAATAAGAAGGAGACAGGTCCTTCTGGAGGTATGCTCGTTATTGAATCTAACCTTACGATTTCTTCTGCATCCAGTTGGGTGCTTGACTCTGGTTCTAGTGCTCATTTGTGCACTTCAATGTAGGATCTTAAGGATAGCAGGAGGCTGAGGGATGGTGAGATAATCCTATGCATTAGAAATGGAGCAAGGATAGTTGCTGTGGCCATGAGAACCTATCCTCTTCGACTACTGTCTGGCTTAGATTTAGTACTTAAGGATTGTTATTATGTTCCTGCTACGAGCAGAAATTTGATTTCTATTTCATGTTTAGCATAAGAAGACTATGTAATTAGTTTTCTTAAGGACCATTGTAATATTCTTTATGAAATAAATAAAATTAAAAGTGGTTTCCTTATTAACGGTCTCTACTAGTTACATATTGATGTATCTATCTTCAATATCGAGCAAAATGTGAATGCCATAAGATCAAATCGATCTAGGAATAGTCCAAACGATAGGTATCTATAGCACCTAAGGCTAGGTCATATAGTAGAAGATAGGGTTAACAAATTGAAAAAAATCGAGCTATTGAGTCCGTTGACTTTCGAGTCATATCCAATTTATGAATCATATCTTCATGGCAAAATGACTAAGCTCCCTTTTGTAGGACATAGAAAAAGGGCCACGGATCTACTTGCCCTAGTACATACTGATGTATGTAGCCCATTTGATGTGCCGGCTAGAGGCAACTTTGTCTACTTCATAATCTTTATCGATGATTTATCTCGGTATGGGTATGTGTATCTTATGAGACACAAGTCTGAAGTCTTTAAAAAGTTTAAGGAATTCAGACATAAAGTTAAAAAGCAAACTGAAAAATCCATTAAGTTTCTTCGATCAGATCGAGGAGGTGAATACCTTAGTTGGAAATTCCTGAACTATCTCAAGCAATATGGCATTGTCTCTCAATGGACTCCACTTGGAACACCTCAACTCATTGAGGTTTCAAAATGGAGAAACTAGATCCTATTAGATATGGTCCGATCCATGATGACCTTCACAGACCTTCCTATTTTTTTTGGAGACAGTCTATTAACTGTTATATATTTACTGAATAGGGTTTCCTCTAAAACCATTCTTACTACACCATATGAGATATGGCATGGTAAGAAACTAAGTCTGAGTCATCTCAGAATTTGGAGTTGTCCAGCTCATGTCAAAAGACAACAAGCGGACAAGTTAGACTCTAGATCCTTTAAAGCTCGGTTCATGGATATCCTAAAGAGTCATTAGGTTATTATTTCTACATTCCAGAAGACCATAATGTGGTTGTGAATCGACATGCCATCTTTCTTGAAAAATAGTTTATTCAAGATAGTGGCATTGGAAAGTATATCAAGCTCAAGGAGAAAATCTCACAAGAGCAACGAGCTAAGGATCCTATGAAATCAAATCAGGTTGAGCCAATACAATCACTACCTCCTCCACCTCATAGATCGAAAAGGGTTTCCCATCCCCCTGAGAGGTACTTAGGTACTATTTCAGAGAAAGTAGAGAAAATATTTTCCATAGTTAATGGGGTTCATGATGATGATCCCAAAACCTATGATGAGACGATATCGGATATTGACTCCAAAAAATAGTTAGAGATAATGAAGTCAAAAATTGACTCGATGCACTCAAACCAAGTCTGAACCTTGATAGATCCACCTAAAGGTGTAGTACCTATTGGGTGTAAGTGGATCTACAAGTGAAAGATTAGTGTAGATGGAAATGTGGAGACATTCAAAGCTAGATTAGTGGCAAAAGGGTATAGTCAGTGTGAAGGAATTGACTATCAGGATACCTTTTCGCCAGTAGCCATGCTAAAATCCATCCGCATATTGCTTGCTATTGTAGCCTATTTTGATTATGAAATATGACAAATGGACATGAAAATGGCATTCTTAAATTGATACCTTGAGGAAGATATCTATATGGAACAACCACTAGGTTTCACATCCAGTGATGTTGATCACAAAGTATGCAAGCTATAAAGGTCCATATATGGACTTAAGCAAGCATCTTAGAGCTAGAATACTCATTTTAATGATGTGATCAAATTATTTGATTTCATCAAGAACGAGGAGGAACCATGTATTTTTAAAAAGGTCAATGGGAGCACTATTGTCTTCCTCGTACTGTACGTAGATGATATCCTCCTTATTGGGAATGATATTTTCTTGTTGACCATAGTTAAAATGTGGTTATCCAAAGAATTCTCTATGAAAGATCTAGGAGAAGAGATAGACTGAATAGGATGCAAGGTCTTTCATAGAAGATGTACATAGAGGAGTGCTAAAAAGGTTTACCATGGAAAACTCTAAGAGGGGATTGGTACCCTTCAGACATGGCATTCATCTCTCCAAGAAAATGTGTCCTAACACACCTGAGGAGATTGAATGCATGAGCAAGATCTCGTATGCTTCGGCAATAGGGAGCCTCATGTATACCATGTTATATGCACGACCTGATATAGCCCATGCTATGAGTGTCACGAGTAGATATCAGTCGAATCCAGGTGAAGAACACTAAATTTCTATGAAATGTATCCTCAAGTACTTTAGAAGAACTAAGGATATGATGTTGGTTTTTGGTAATGGAGAACACCAAGTTCAGAAATATACAGACTTAGATTTTATGTCTGATATAGATGATCAAAAGTCAACATCTAGAAGCCTATTTGTGTGTAATGGTGGTGCTGTCAGTTGAAAGGGTTCCAAGCAGACAGTGATAGCAGATTCCACCATGGCAGTAGAGTACATCACTGCGTTAGAAGCTGCGAAGGAGGCACTCTGGTATAAGAAGTTCGCCATAGAGATCAGAGTGATGCCATCAGATGCCATTCCTCTGTACTATGATAATAATGACATCATAGCCCTTGCTAAGGAGCCAAGGTCTCACTAGAAATCCAAGCACATCAAGCGGCGATACCACCTCATCTGCGATTACCTTAAGAAAGGTTACGTCGAGATCAAGAGAGCTGACTCCGCAAACAATGAGGCAGACTCACTGATAAGTGGTAAAAATATACTAATAAAAATATTAAATTATAAAATAAATTAATCTATTTTTTAGAAATTGATACTTTTATTAATCTTATGTAGGAAAGAAGGCCACCAATATGAAGATCTTATTTTTTTAGTTCAGATAAAATAAATTTCAGACAAAATGGACTTCAAATGAGCCCAAAATTAAATTTCAAAAAAAAAAATGGTCTGGTTCAAACCGATTTAGAAAAATCAACTCAGCAAACCACCCGGTCCAACCGCACCAGCAGACTGACCTGCTGATGCAACGCTGACACCAAGCTGATGTCAGCATTTTTTAAGGCACATGGTGGATCGTTTGGAGGACATTTCGAAGATTTTACATGGAGAAGCGCGCTTTGATTGGTTGAAGAATGCGGCGGTCCATGCAACATCGGGCTCGTGCATGGTCTATAAAGGGCAATTTGAGAATTTTGTCTGATCCGATGGGCACCTTTCACTAGGATTTGATCAGATGGCTGAAACGCATGCACTAACGAACGACATCCGTAGCTCCCGATCGAGATCCAACGGTTGAGATTCATCCTGACTTTAAACTAAATATCAGAAGCTTTTCTGTGTGCGATCTGATGGCCCAAATTTGATCTTCAAGGCTGATCCGATGGTCTAAATGAATTCTGACTTGATTTGAGATTTTAAGATGATTTTTGAGTGATTTTTGGACCGTTTGATCAACATCCAATAGTTATAATTGATCCAGGATTCTTTTTGAGTTGTTTTGAGAGTTTTAAACCTAATTTTCAATAGGATTTCAATAAAAAAATTCACCTTTCAGCCTATAAAAGGTCTGCTGTTGCCGAAAAAAAGAAAGAGAGAGGAGACAGTCATAAAAAAGAAAAAAAAGAGAAAGAGAGGAGAGAGGTAGAAAGAGAAGAGAGATTTTTGAGAGAAAAGGAAGGGTTTTTAATTTTTTTCTTCTTCTGACAATCAGAACAATGATCAAGGAGCTTCTTTTCTTCTTCACCAAGTTTTCCACACCAAGAGCGACGAACAATCAATTTCAACAATTAAACAGTCTAATTTTTTTATGCTTTTTATTTTATTTGCTATTTTTGAACTTGTTATCATGAACTAATTTTTTTTTACTAAGGCAAAGGTGTAGCCACTCTTTTGATGCAATGTTTAGTGTAATTTATTTTTAATTTTAAATTTTATTCATGAGGAGTATATAAATCCGATCTTAATGCTTTTAGATTACTGGCCATCCTCTAATTGACCTGATGAACATACATATTACAAACCAAGTACATCTATGTTATTGCTTCTTGATTATATACCTTGTATTATGAATCAAATTAGAATTCATATGCATGCAAAAATTTTAGTGCGCTTTGGACGCAGCATATTTTAATTAGAGGATTTCACAAAACTTAATAAATTAATATTTATTTAAATTATACCTGGATCAAGGATAATTAATAAATATTAATAGTTTTGCTACGCCTAGACCAAAGGATAGTGAATAAACTAGGAAACTCCTCCGTCACATGAAATAAAATTAATCTAGTAACCTAAATATTGTATTGACTGAGTTGGTGAATCGATTGCCTTAGTAATACATTGCTCTTAAGTTTAAAATCCTAATAATTACACTCTCTCTATTTTCTTAAATTTTTTAATTATTTTTTTATTTTATTCTTTAATTTTTTATTCTCATAAATCGGTCTTCTAAATAAAGCATAGGAAAGAGCTTTTCAGTACTTATTTTCCAATCCTCTAGGGATGATACTCTACTCATTTACTTTATTACTTGGTCGATTGGTGCACTTGCCATAGCTATAGATTAGCATGCATCAAGTTTTTGGCACCGTTGCCTACGATTGTGTCTAAAATAATATTAAAATTTTGATCCTAGCTTTACTTTAAAATTTTATTTTTAATTTTTATTATTTTTTAAAAATTTTTGTTCAGTGCATGATACATACTGAACATAGTAAACTACTACCTTTAGATCCAAAAATTGAAAGGACCATTAGAAGACTACAATAAGAAAGAAACATGGTAGCTGAAGATTCTAACGACATAAATCTAGGATTGGATATGGTGACTGAAGGACAGCATGAAGCTATTCGACTAGTACATCGTCCATTAAATGATTACATCACATCATCTATAGTCGATGCAGCTTCGAGCATCAGAAGACTACCTGTACGAGCAAACAACATCAAAATAAAATCGATGATGATCCAGATGATTCAATCAACTGTCCAATTCAGTGGACACGTGCATGATGATCTAAATGCCCATATTTCTATCTTTCTTGAACTTTGTGATACTTTTAAAATTAATGGGGTGTCGGATGATGCTATTAGATTAAGGTTATTTTCTTTCTCTTTATGGGACAAAGCTAAAAGTTGGCTTCATTCTCTTCCTGTAGGTTCTATCATAACTTATGATGTCCTAGCCCAAAAATTCTTAGCCAAGTACTTTCCATCTTCCAAGACTGCCAAGATACGCAATGATATCACTTCTTTCATGTAGATGAACATGGAGACAATATATGAGGCTTGGGAGCATTTCAAGGAATTGCTGAGGAGATGTCCACATCATCAACTATCCGTATGGCTTTAGGTACAAACTTTCTATAATGGTTTATCTCCTACTAATCATTCTATGATTGATGCAACAGCAGGAGGAACAATTAATTGAGAAATGGAGGAAGAAGCCTTCGATCTGATCGATGAGATGGCATCAAATAGCTATCAGTGGCAGATAGAACGCATGATGCCAAAAAGACTAGCAGCTGTGCAGGGAGTAGATTGCATGCCATCCTTACTAGCTGAAATTGTAGTCCTTAGAGCCAAAGTCAACAACTTAAAGGGAACAGCTATGCATGTTCAGAGCATCACCTATGACCTATGTGGAGGAGAACACGATATGAGCAATTGCTAGATAGGTAATCCTTTTGCTAAAGCAACTGATATAGCTAATTATGTTGGTAATTTTTATAGGCCATAATAAAATAATCCCTACTCCAACATATACAACCAAGGGTGGAGGCAGCACCCAAATTTCTCGTGGAGTAATCAAAATGCAGCATAACAACCACCCTCGGGATTCTAAGTACCTAAAAAGAAGTCTAACATGAAAGAGCTGATGGTCAAATTTATGCAAAACCAAGAAGCAACTATAAAAAATTTAAAAGCCAAACTTAGATAGGACCAAGCAGCAGCAATTTGAAACTTAGAGATGCAAATAGGTCAAATGGCTAAGATAATCTTTGAGAGACCTCAGGGTTCCTTGCCCAGCAACATAGAGACCAATCCAAGGGAACAAGTCAATGCTATCATCCTAAGAAGTGGTATAAAGCTAGAGGAGCCATATCAGAAGAAAGAGACTGAAGAGCCAACTACAAATAAGGAACCATCAACTAAAATTCGTCAGTCACCAAAACAACCAGAAGATGGATAGTCTCCGGGGATACAGTTTACGGACCCAAATGTGAAGCCCTATATGCCGCCACTACCATTTTTAGAGAGACAAATACAGCATCCAGATAAGGAATTTTCTAACTTTTTCAAAATATTAAAGAATTTATATATTAATATTTCTTTTGTAGATGCTATCACTCAAATGCTCAGGTATGCCAAGTTTCTCAAAGAAATTCTAACAAATAAGAAAAAGCTGAAGGAGCATGAGAGAATAAATTTGAATGAAGAATGCTCAACAATACTTCAAAATAAATTACCATAGAAGCTAAAAGATCCAGGGAGTTTTACTATCCCTTGCATTATTGGTGATTATAATTTTGATAAAATTTTATGTGATTTAGGAGCAAGTATTAATCTCATGCCTTTTTCTATTTTCAAAAAGCTGGGTCTAGGAGAATAGAAGCCTACCACTATTACTCTTCAATTAGCTGATAGAACCATTAAATATCCAAGAGGTATAGTGAAGGATGTCTTGGTAAAGGTAAATAAGTTTATTTTTTCTGTTGATTTTATTATTCTTGATATGAAAGAAGATTATGATGTACCCCTTATTTTAGAGAGACCCTTTTTAGCTACTAGAAGAGCTTTAATAGATGTTCAATAAGGAAACTTAATTCTTAGAATCCAAGACGAACAAGTTACTTTTAATGTTTTCAAAGATACTAAACATCTTGATGATAATCAAACTTATTTTCTAATTAATATTATTGATAATTCAGTATATGAGAATTATGTAGAAAATATGTTTGAGACTATAAAAGCTAGCAATGTCTCATTGAAAGAGGGCTCAATCAAACATGAAAGTATTCTAATTGAAGTGGCACCAGATTGATTCAACTCAGAACTCAAAGAAAGTCAAGCCGAAGACTATAAATCAGAACTACTAGATAGGTTATTTCTTTTCTTTTTAGTTTTGATCATTTTTCTTTTTTTTTATTTTTTAGTAATTTATTATTGCTCTTTTACTGCTTTGGTGTGTATTTTTAATTTTGCAGAAAAAAATCAATGAGAGCTCAAGCAAAATTTCAAAGCTTTAAAGAACCAGACTGAACCAAATCAGGTGTATTCCTTTCGATTCTTTATTGCACCCTTTATTTTTTTTCTCCTTTAAGATAGTGTAGAATAAGTTAGGAGATAAAAAAAAAATCATGTGTCAAGAAGAAAATCTTGAGCAAGATAGATTGGATAAGTGATAAAAGATAGAATTATTTGCTAATGAATGTAATGAGTTAAAGAAGTAGATTAGTTGGTCAACTTTTAGCAGCCTACTTAGGTCATTAAAAGACTATTAGCACTTCTAATTGCACATGCACACTAACAAGGCAAAGTAGGTATTGATTATAAGGCCAACTGAGAATTCAATTATCACTAAAAATTGTTAATAAATATACATTCTAATCAAAGAAACTTGAATTTAAGGAAAGAGCTACCTGCCTAAAAATAAAGTGCAAAAGATAGAGTATATGTGGATTGCCCAAAGCCTAGTAACTAGGTCTCTACACCTAGGTCAAGTGTGAAAATACATGTAAAATGAAGAAGGGAAGGCCAGGATGCTCAGCAAAAAAAAGAAAAAAATGGAGATAGTGTGAAAGCTACCTTAATTCATGAGTATAAAATTGAGAATATATAGAAAATTGACCAAAACAGATGATAAGAGAGGATACTTTTATTCTTTTAATTTAACACTGAAATGCTAAAGTTCGTCATCATGAACATAAGTGCTATAGATCTTTGATGTACTCTAAGAAAGTTTTTAATTATGTTGACTAAAAAATTTGCTTCTGAAGCTCAATGCTTAATTAGCAATATTTTCTAAACTTTTTGATCTTTAGTTCTAAATTTTATCTTTTTGATCGATAATCTTATTGAAACATGGTATTAAATAAAATATTGCTAAGGGACTAGCAATGACTAAGTTGAGGGGTGTTATAAGTGGTAAAAATATACTAATAAAAATATTAAATTATAAAATAAATTAATCTATTTTTTAAAAAATTAATACTTTTGTTAATCTTATGTAGGAAAGAAGGCTATCAATATAAAGATATTATTTTTCTGATTCAGATGAAATAAATTTCAGGCAAAATGGACTTCAAACGAGCCCAAAATTGAATTTCAAAAAAAAAAAATTGGTCTGGTTCAAACCAGTTCAGAAAAATTGACTCAATAGACCGCCCGGTCTGACCGCACCCAGCAGACCGACTCACTGATGCAACGCTGACGTCAACATTTTTCATGGTGCATGGTGGACCATTTGGAGGGCATTTCAGGGATTTCACATGGAGAAGTGCGCTTCGATTGGCTGAAGAATGCGGTGGTCCATGCAACACCGGGCTCGCGCATGGTCTATAGAGGGCAATTTGAGAATTTCATTTGATCCGATGGATGCCTTTCACTGGGATTTGATCGGACGACGGAAATGCATGCGCTAACGAGTGACATCTACAGCTCCCAGTTGAGATCCAATGATTGAGATTCATCCCGACTTTAAACTAAAGATCATAAGCTTTCCTGTGCATGATCCGATGGCCCAGATTTGATCTTCAAGGCTAATCCGATGGTCTAAATGAATTCTGACTTGATTTAGGATTTTAAGATGATTTTTGGATGATTTGATCAACATCCAACGGTTAGAATTGATCCAAGATTCTTTTTGAGTTATTTTGAGAGTTTTAAACCTAATTTTCAATAGGATTTTGGTGAAAAAATTCACCTTTCAGCCTATAAAAATTCTGCTATTGCCGAAAAAAAAAAAGAGAGGGGAGACAGTAAGAAAAAAGAAAAAAGAAAAAAAAAAAAAAAAGAGAAAGAGAAAGAGAGGAGAGAGGTAGAAAGAGAAGAGAGATTTTTGAGAGAAAAGGAAGGATTTTTAATTTTTTTCTTCTTCCGATAATCAGAACATTGATCAAGGAGTTTCTTTTCTTCTTCACCAAGTTCTCCACACTAAGAGTGACGGACAATCAATTTCAGCAATCAAGCAGTCTAATTTTTTTATGCCTTTTATTTTATTTGCTATTTTTGAACTTGTTATCATGAACTAAATTTTTTTTTACTAAGGCTAAGGTGTAGCCGCTCTTTTGATGCAATATTCAGTGTGATTTATTTTTAATTTTAAATCTTATTCATGTATATAAATCTGATACATGTGGAGTATATAAATCTGATCTTAATGCTTTTAGATTACTAGCCATCTTCTAATTGACCTGATGAATATAGATGTTATGGACCAAGTACATCTATGTTATTGCTTCTTGATTATATACCTTGTATTATGAATCAAATTAGAATTTATATGCATGCAAAAATTTTACTGCGCTTTGGACACAGCGTATTTTAATTAGAGGGTTTCATAAAACTTAATGCATTAATATTTATTTAAATTACACCTAGACCAAAGGATAATTAATAAATATTGATAGTTTGGCTACGCCTGGACCAAAGGGTCGTGAATAAACTAGGAAACTCCACCCTTATATGAAATAAAATTAATCTAGTAATCTGAATATTGTATTGACTGAGTTGGTGAATCGATTACCTTAGTAATACATTATTCTTAAGTTTAAAACCCTAATAATTACACTCTCTCTATTCTCTTAAAATTTTTAATTAATTCTTTATTTATTCTTTAATTTCTTATTCTCATAAATCGATCTTCTAAATAAAGCATAGAAAAGAGCTTTTCAGTACTTGCTTTTTAATCCTCTAGGAACGATACTCTACTTATTTAATTTATTACTTGATCGACTGGTGCACTTGCCATAGCTATAGATTAGCATGCATCACTCACTTACAAAGCCAATGGGTCAGCAGAAGATCAAAGCCCATCTTGAGAAGATGGGACTTAGATTTGTAGCCAATTGGCTTTAGGTCAAGTGGGAGTTTGTTAGATATGTGTGCCTTAGAAGCCAAATTGGCTGACATTTGTAATATACTTCTAAGGACAAAATTATAATTTTAACTATAAATAATAAAATAGATTATTTTCTGTCACTGTGCATATTTTGAAAGTGTCTGTGATACATCTTTTGAGTTAATGATAATGATAGTTCATATTTTCAAGAGATGAAAATTTAAGACATGAATTTTTATTATTAACTCATAAAATGCTCCCGACTGTAGGATCATCATGAGGATGGTGATTGATTTAGAAGGTTGGTGTATGATCGCTTCTTTAGGATAGATGAGTCTTAAGTCTATGGTATAGAGATACCAGAGCAAGAGTATAGGTACTCATTAGAGAATGAGGGCACTGAGCATGACCACCACGAGCAGTCATGAGGAAGTCTACCTTCTTGTCGATGACTGGCTTAAAGCTGCAGTGGTGTGTCTAGTTCTTTGACCTGAGATGCATCAAGACTTCACCTTGAGGGTGTTATAGTTTGACTACACCATAACTCGATCTCCTAGCCATTCGGAATCTTGAGGTATATGTTGGCTATAGCATGTTCATTATAGGAATTGGATTGCACCAATAGAAAATCTATCTACCTCGGTAGATGAGGAGCAGCCCTATGATGATCATGAGAATCAAGTCCATAAGCCCATGGCCATGGCAGAGTAAAATAATAGAAAGAGTTTCTATTAAGGTTTTTCACATTGGACTTGAATCGAATGATTAATTCATATGACGGAAATTAGGGTTTGATAAGATTATCTTAACCCTAATTCGGTCGGATCTTAAGATAGAAGAACTTAATCACATAGGTAACTACACTGAGAGGTTCACTTTCAGTTCTAATGGGTTGCCACCATATGCTGCTAGGTGTCACCGGCAGATTTTAGGAGCAATTAGAATGATTTTGATGATCGATCATACTAGTTGTTTGAATCAAAAATGTTCTAGTCCATCGAAAGATGTTTCGATGATGTTCATGATAGAGATCGTGACATATCCCATTACCATATGGAACTGAACCTAACTGGATCATACAAACAAGAGTTTGGATCTAAATGTCATCAATTGGACTAACTCAGTTCAATTGACTTGAATAAGATTTAATTAGGCTCAGGGAAATCATGCTAGCATACGATTGAGCCTAATGTTCTTCTTTAACAATCAGTAAAGCTTGTCTTGACTGAGCCAAATGTGTTTGGGCTCACTCAGGAACCTTTACTTAGTTTGACTAGAGCTTGTTCAGATCAGAAAAGGGTTATCTTAGTTTATGAGATAAATTTAAAATAACATCTGCCATTTTTGGTCACCTGCTAATTTTTATTTTCGGACATTGGTCAAATGTTGACCCTGGACACTTAGACATCTGCCTATGCATCATGCACCCATAGGAGAGTACCTGAGAACTTGTCCCCCTGCTAAAAAGTAGACAAGAAAGGGGTGCACGCCTAGAGAGGCATGCACCCCATGAGGATAAAAGATGGAGTCCCATACAGATGGGACTCTAGGTTGCTTTAGGGGATTAAACTGTGTGGCACCAAAAAGTCTTGTTTGACCTAGTCTTGGCGCCACCTTAGGATGGTTTTGAAGGTTTCTCATCTGATTGGATTAGATGATGTCATCCCACCAATCAGATTTAGATCTGATTGTACAAAGGGTCGTGATTGGTCAAGATGATGTGGCACTGCATGGCGCAGTAGGATCTATATAAATCCTATATGCACCTAGATTTTGATGCTTCTGCCTTCAGCCCATGCCACATAGCCTCTCTCCCTCCTTCTCCATGCCACCCTCTAGTCCTCTCTCTCCTCTCCATGCTCAAGGGCTTTTGGGCATGAACAAGGTGCAATCCAAGCAAGTGAAAGGCACTAGGAAAGGAAGAAGGCAGTACTGCTGCAAGAGATAATGGTTGTTCTTCAAAAGCAGTTTTGAAAACTTTCAAGATCAAATCTAAATCTAACTTTTGGAGAATTGATTAAGAAGGAGAAGATCTCTAGATCCTATCCGAGTGGATACCGGTAGAGGTTAGGTGCTTGTGTGGCTACATCCAGAACCTCAGACAAACATCAGGATCATCACAGGATAATTGGATTACCCAAAGCAAAGGTATAATTAAATTAGATTTAATTTTTATTTTTATTATTACTATCAGATTAATAAGATCAGATATGAGGAGTCTCAGATCTGATAAAAATCTTAGAGAAAATTTTTTTAAAATATCTCTCATGATCCATCATATCTGAACGAACTTGATCCAAAAAATAAGACTTTTTCCTTCATGGTCTACATGGTCCAGCGCTATAGTACGTGCACGATCGAACGATCCTGATAGTGTGCGATCGAGATCTAACAGTAGGCATTAATTCCATGTTTGATTCAAATTTAGCTAGCTATCCAGATCCAAATCCGATGGCAGTGCTTAAATCAGGTCCAGATTCGATGGTCCACGACACTCCAAATGATGATCAAGCAGCCAGAACGCGATCTGACAACTAGATTTCTCTCATCAAAACCCCATCGGATGGCCATGACTCAATCCGACTTAATTTGAGTTTTTAAAACTCATTTTTAAGCAATTTTGGGATCGTTTGATCAGAATTTGATGGCCAGAATTCAAGGAACTCAACAAGATGTGTCCAAGACTGTTTTAAATCCGATTTTTGCCAGGATTTCATCAAATTTTGCCAATCAAACTATATTTTAGTCCCACATTACCTAGAAAAGAATACTCTAGCTCTCCAACACCTATAAATTGAACTCCAGTGTTAGATATGTGTGCCTTAGAAGCCAAGAAAGGCTGACACTTGTAATACACTTCTAAGGGCAAAATTATAATTTTGACTATAAATAATAAAATGGATTATTTTTTATCACATAAGTGTATTTAGTGTCTGTGATACATTCCTTGAGTTAATGGTAATGATAATTCATATTTTCAAGAGTTGAAAATTTAAGACATGAATTTTCATTTATTAACTCATAAAATGCTCCTAACCGTAGGATCATCATGAGAATGATGATTGATCCAGAAGGTTAGTGTACAATTGCTTCTTTATAGTAGATGACTCTTGAATCTACGGTGTAGAGACATTGAAGTGAGAGTGCAGGTACTCGTTAGAGAACGAGGGTACTGAGCGTGACCACCTCGGGTAGTCATAAGAAAGTCTACCTTCTTATCGATGACTGACTTGATGCTACAGTGATGTATCTGATTCTTTGATTTGAGGTACATCGGTAGTTCACCTTGAGAGTGTTATAGTTTGACTACACCATGACTCGGTCTATTAGCCATTCAGAACCCTAAGGTGTATGTTGTCTATAGCATGTTCATTATAGGAATTGGATTTTCCCAAGATGGAATCTATCTACCTCGGTGGATGAGGAGCAGCCCTATGATGATCATGAGAATCAAGTCCATAAGCCCATGGCCATGGCAGAGAGTGTGAAATAATAGAAAGAGTTTCTATTAAGGTTTTCACATCAGACTTGAATTGAATGATTAAATCATATGATAGAAATTAGGGTTTGACGAGTTCACCTTAACCCTAATCTGATCGGGGCTCAAGATAGAAGAACTTAATCACACAAGTAGCTGCACCAAGAGGTTCATTTTCAGTTTTGATGGGTTGCCACCATATGCTGCTAGGTGTCACTGGTGGATTTTGGGAGCAATTAGAATGATTTAGATGATCGATCATTCTAAGTTGTCTGAATCAGAAGAGTTCTGATCCATCGAAAGGAGTTTCGATGATGTCGATGATGGAGATCATGACATATCCCATTACCATACAGAACTGAACCTAACTGGGTCACACAAACAAGGGTTTGGATCTGGATATCATCAATTGGACTAACCCAGTTCAATTGATTTGAATAAGATTCAATTAGGTTCAAGGAAATCTTGCTAGCACACGATTGAGCCTAGCATTCTTCTTTTTCTATCTTAAAAGTTATCTCGACTAAGCCAAATAAGTTTGTGCTCACTCATATACCTTTACCTGGTTTGACTGGAGCTTGTCCAAGTCAAAAAGGGATTGTCTTAATTTATGAGATAAATTTGAGACAACACCTACCATTTTCCATCACCTGCTAATTCTTGTACTTTGACTTAGTCAAACATTGACCTTTGACCCTTGGACATCTGCCCATGTGTCACGTACTTATTGGAGAGCAGATAGGTGCTTGTCCCCTCTCTAGAAATTGAAAAGAAAGGAGGTGCACGCCATCCTAGGCATGCACCCGTGGATAGGGATGCTGGAGTCCCATATGGATGGGACTCTAGGTTGCTTGTTGGATTCAAACTAGGTGACCCTCATCTATAGACTTTGATCTGTCTTAGGCACCACCTTAGGATGAATCCGTGGGTCTCTCATCCCAGATTTAGATCTGATTGAATGAAGCAACATGATTGGCCGGGATGATGCAGCACTGCATGGCGCAGCAGAGTCTATAAGTAGACCCTGTCTGCGCCCACTTTTAGGAGTTGATCTAAGCCACGCCCCAAGGCTGTCTCTCTCCCTTCTCCATGCCACCATCTACCCCTCTCCCTCCTCTCCATGCCCAAGAAAGTTGGGTTCTTCTAATTAGTGCGAGTCAAGCAAAAAGGCTGACGAAAAAGGAAGAAGGCAGCACTGCTGCAGAGACGACGGGTGATCTTCAGAAGAGGTTTTCAAGATCCTTCAAATCAGATCCAAATCTAATTTTTGGAGAAAAAAAGAGAAGGAGAAGATCTTTAGATCCAGCCTGAGTGGATACCAGTAGAGGCTAGGCTCTTGCATGGCTAGATTCAGAACCTCAGAGCTTCCGTAGGATCATCAATAGGTAATCAGATTACCCAAGATCAAGATAAAAATTAATTTAGAATTAATTTAATTTTATTTTCTTAATTATTAGATCATAAATCAAATCTAAAAAGTGTCAGATCTAATCTACATATGAGAGAAGAATTTTTGAAATATGCCTCTCGATCCAATCAGATCTGAACGAACCTGATCCGAAAAATCAGGATTTCCCCTTCAACTGGTATCAGAGGTTCTTATAAATTTATTTTAAATTTGATTTAATCTGATTAAATAGTGATTTTAGATATCACATGAGATGTAATTAGATCTAAAATTAGAAAATTAAAAATTAAAATTAAATTAATTTAGATCTAATATGTATGAGATACATAACTAGACTAGGAATAGAATTATTCTATGTGTAGTCTAGTATAATCATAATTTTTATTTGATTAAATATAATTTTTAGATCTATTTATTTTCTATTTTTTGATATTATAAATATTATAATTAGATCTAAAAATAAAAATAAAATAAAATTAATTTATTCATATGAGATATGATAGTTGCATGTTTAGACTAGTTGTAGAATAGTTCTGCAAATAGGTCTAGATTAAATTTTATTTGATATGATCAAATTTAAATTTAATTTTTTAGATGATTATGAGATAATTTAGATCTGAAAAACATGCATGCATGATATATGTGATATATACAAAACATGTTTTAATTAGATCTTTTTTTATATGAGATATATGCTTAGATCTAATTAGTTTTTGTAGATTAGTTGTATTTCTGATTAAGGCGTTCCCCTTGGCCGTCCGATCATAAGAACAAAGTAGGGCTTAAAGACCCTCTCCTCCCATTCGATGGGGTGTTCTTATGATGTGTAGGGGTGCTGCGCGTTCGTCCTTAATCAAAAATTGAAAACTTACTTTCTGCAAAATCCTAGATCCTGAAACCCTAGGATCTTATTTACATGTTTTGTTTAAGAACCCTAACTTAATTAAGAATTAAGTTTATGAAATATCAATTAGGTCTAAAATTAAGAATTTTCAGATCTAAGACATATTCATAAATCTGGGTTCGGGACTTGGGTAGCTCAATTAGGTCTAGCGGTTGATCAAACCGAATCAAGAGTTGGTTAGATGGGATCAACAATGCTTAAATTGACCAGCCTAATAGGATTAAGTCTGGGTCAAGATCGAGTCACATGAGTGATCGATCAAGCTAAGACCTAATTAGGCTCAGTGGTTAGAGTCTGGATTGTAGGCTAATCCTAATTGGTTCTGTCTCAACAATTTGGTGTCTAAGGTAAGTTTGGCAGATACGACCGACTGATTTTTAATTGGGAGCTACTCGACTCGAATGCATTCTTATCGAGTTAATGGCATATCCCTTCCACCGGTCTCACTTACCTGGCCATGTTTGTTGACTCAGTTCTGATCTGAGGTGGTCAATAATCCGAGCTAACCCATGCCACTAGGTTAGTCATAATAGTTATGACTATGTCAAGTCTAGTTTAATGAGACCTAAATCAAATCTCCCTAAGAAAAGATTAAGTCTAAGGTCTTCCACCATTGTAGATGTGCGGGCCCTTTTCGGGGTTGATTGTTCTCGGACTGGTTACAGTGGCTCAGTTGCACCGAAAAGATGCAACCATGTCTATTAGGCATTGGATGCTATGGGCTGGAGGATGAATTGGGCTCAATATTCTGGATACGGTGAGAGACTCAATTAGGAATCCAAGTCTGTGCAAATGGTGGGTCTGACTTAACTAAGGAGTGGATCAATATTTCGGACATGGTGAGATTCATGAATTAGAGACCAAGTTTGGGTGCACCATGATTAGAGAATCATTGAACAAGAGTTGTTCACTCATTGGCTAACCCATCACCAATAACTATTAGGTGAGGTGATGAGTAAGTCGGTGGGACCGCACCACCCACTAGAAATCAGTAATCATGGAGATTTTTGCATCTCTACAGAGGGAGTGTAGGGATCCGAGAAAATAGTGGAAGCTAATTTATTTTAAAATAAAATTTCTAAATAAATTGGTTAAGTCTTAATTACAATATCTAACTAGAAACTTTGACTCTCTATAGGAAAGATGTCTGCATCCAATCCACTAGCACGAATCCTGGACACCCATAGACTGATCAAACCAAATTACAAAGATTGGCTCCAGAACTTTAAAATTATTTTGGGTTCTGAGAAGTTAACTCATGTATTGGACCAGGACCCTCCCACCTTACCAGCTCGTCCATTCGCTGAACAGAGAGCGTCTCTGGATAAGTGGACTGACGAAGATAATAAGGCTAGATACTACATGTTGGGCTCGATGTCTGATGAGCTTCAGTGCCAACATGAAGATATCAGGACTGCTCACCAAATATTGGCTCACCTACAGGAGATGTTTGGTGAACAGAGTCGCGCAGCCAAGTATCAAGTCACTAAATGACTGTTCAAGGCTAAGATGCATGATGGGCAGTCAGTCCAAGATCATTATCTGATGATGATCAAGGACTTGGAAGAGCTTGAGAAGCTCGGAGTGAAGTTAGACTTGGATCTGCAGAATGATATAATTCTGCAATCCTTGACTGATGCATATGGGCAGTTCATCATGAACTACCATATGCATAAACTTCAAAATTTCCTTGGCCGAACTTATGAACATGCTGGTTACCGCTGAGCTTTCCATGAAAGATTCTAAAGGCTCAGTACTTGCTATGGAACAAACTTCTTCCAAGAGAAAGTCTTTTGAAAAGAAGAAGAAGTCTGTGAAAAAGCAGAAGGTGGAAGGAGGAAAGAAGAAAAAGGCAGAGCTGAAGAAGAAGGCCGCTGACAAAGAAAAGTGTTTCCATTGCAACAATGACGGCCATTGGAAGCGGAACTGCCCTACTTACCTGGCCACCCTAAAGAAGAAGGAGGCAGGTCCTTCTGGAGGTATGCTCGTTATTGAGTCTAACCTTATGGTTTCTTCTACATCCAGTTGGGTGCTTGACTCTGGTTCTAGTGCTCACTTGTGCACTTCTATGCAGGATCTTGAGGATAGCAGGAGGCTGAGGGATGGTGAGATGATCCTGCACATCAAAAATGGAGCAAGAGTTGCTATCGTGGCCGTGGGAACATACCCTCTTCGACTACCATCTGGTTTAGACTTAGTATTAAAAGACTATTATTATGTACCTACAGCAAGCAGAAATTTGATTTCTATTTTTTGCCTTGCAGTAGAAGGCTATGTAATTAGTTTTCTTAAGGACCATTGTAATATTCTTTAAGAAAAAAATAAAATTGTAAGTTGTTTCTTTATTAACAATCTTTATCAGTTACATGTTGATGTATCTATTTTAACTTCGAGCAAAATGTGAATGCCATAAAAACAAAACGTCCTAGGGATAGTCCTAATGATAGGTATCTATGGCACCTAAGATTAGGTCATATAGCAGAAGATAGGATTAACAAATTAGAGAAAATGGGCTATTGAGTCCATTGACTTCCGAGTCATATCCAATTTATGAATCCTATCTTCATGGCAAAATGACTAAACTCCCTTTTGTAGGACATGGGGAAAGGGCCATGGATATCTTCTTGCCCTAGTACATACAGATGTGTGCGGCCCATTTGATGTGCCGGCTAGAGGCAACTTTGTCTACTTCATAACCTTTATCGATGATTCATCTAGGTATGGGTATGTGTATCTTATGAGACACAAGTCTGAAGCTTTTGAAAAGTTCAAAGAATTCAGACATGAAGTAGAAAAGCAAACTGGAAAACCATTAAGGTTCTTCGATCAGATCGAGGAGGTGAATACCTTAGTCAAAAATTCCTAGACTACTATCTTAAGGAAAATGGCATAGTCTCTCAATGGACTCCACCAGGAATACCTCAACTCAACGGGGTTTCAGAATGGAGGAATCGGACCCTATTAGATATGGTTCGATCCATGATGAGCTTCACAGACCTTCCTGATTTTTTTTGGGGATACTGTTTGTTAACTGCAATATACTTACTGAATAGGGTTCCTTCTAAAACCATTCCTACCACACCGTATGAGATATGGCATGGTAAGAAACCAAGTCTGAGTCATCTCAGAATTTGGGGTTGTCCGGCTCATGTCAAAAGACAACAAGCGGACAAGTTAGACTTTAGGTCCTTTAGAGCTCGATTCATAGGATATCCTAAAGAGTCATTAGGATATTATTTCTACATTCCAGAAGATCACAATGTGATTGTGAGTCGACATGCCATCTTTCTTGAAAAATAGTTTATTCAAGATAGCGGCATTGGAAAGCAGATCAAGCTCGATGAGAAAGTCTCACAAAGAGCAACGAGCTAAGGACCAAATGGAACCAAATCAGGTTAAGCCAATCCATACACTACCTCCTCCACCTCATAGATCGAAAAAAGGTTTTCCATCCCCCTGAAAGGTACTTAGGTACTATTTCAGAGAATGTAGAGAAAATATTCCTCGTAGGTAATGGGGTTCATGGTGATGATCCCAAAACCTATAACGAGGCGATATCAGATATCGACTCCGAGAAATGGTTAGAGGCAATGAAGTCAGAAATTGACTCGATGCACTCAAACCAAGTCTGGACCTTGGTAGATCCACCAGAAGGTATAGTACCTATTGGGTGTAAATGGATCTTCAAGAGAAAGATTGGTGCAGATGGGAAATGTGGAGACATTCAAGGCTAGATTAGTGGCAAAAGGTTATAGTCAACGCGAAGGCATTGACTATCAGGATACCTTTTCGCCAGTAGCTATGCTAAAATCCATCCGCACATTGCTTGCTATTGCAGCCTATTTCGATTATGAAATATGGCAAATGGATGTGAAAACGGCATTCTTAAATGGATATCTTGAGGAAGATATCTATATGGAACAGCCGCTAGGTTTCACATCCAGTGATGACTGATCACAAGGTTTGCAAGCTGCAAAGGTCCATATATGGACTTAAGCAAGCATCTCGGAGCTGGAATACTCATTTTAATGATGTGATCAAAATATTTGGTTTCATCAAAAATGAGGAGGAAGCCATGTGTCTTCAAAAAGGTCAGTGGGAGCGCTGTTGTCTTCCTCGTATTGTACGTGGATGACATCCTCCTTATTGGGAATGATATTCCCATGTTGACCATAGTTAAAATATGGTTATCTAAAGAATTCTCCATGAAAGACCTAGGAGAAGCATCCTTTATTCTAGGAATTAAGGTCTATAGAGATAGACCGAATAGGATGCTAGGACTTTCACAGAAGATGTACATAGAGGAAGTACTAAAGAGGTTTAGTATGGAAAAACTCTAAGAGGGGTTTAGTACCCTTCAGACATGGCATTCATCTTTCCAAGAAGATGTGCCCTAGCACACCTGAGGAAATAGAACGCATGAGCAAGATCCCTTATGCTTCAGCAATAGGGAGCCTCATGTATGCCATGTTATGTACACGACCTGATATAGCCCATGCTGTGAGTGTCACGAGCAGATATCAGTCGAATCCAGGTGAAGAACACTGGACTTCTGTGAAATGTATCCTTAAGTACTTGAGAAGAACTAAGGATATGTTGTTGGTCTTTGGTAATGGAGAACTCCAAGTCCTAGGGTATACAGACTCGGATTTTATGTCCGATGTAGATGATCGAAAGTCGACATCTGGAAGTCTATTTTTGTGCAATGGTGGAGCTGTCAGTTGGAAAAAGTTTCCAAGCAGATAGTGATAGCAGATTCCACCATGGAAGCAGAATATATCGCTGCATCAGAAGCTGCGAAGGAAGGCATTCTGGTACAAAGAAGTTTGCCGCAGAGATCGGAGTGATGCCATCAGATGCCATTCCTCTGTACTGCGACAACAATGGCGCCATAGCCCTTGCTAAGGAGCCGAGGTCTCACCAAAAAAAATCCAAGCACATCGAGCGGCGATACCACCTCATCCGCGATTACCTCGAGAAAGGTTACGTCGAGGTCAAGAGAGTCGACTCCGCAGATAATGTGGTGCAGACCCACTTACAAAGCCGTTGGGCCAGCAGAAGATCGAAGCCCACCTTGAGAAGATGGGACTTAGATTTGTAGCCAATTGGCTTTAGGTCAAGTGGGAGTTTGTTAGATATGTGTGCCCTAGAAGCCAGAATTGGCTGACACTTGTAATACACTTCTAAGGGCAAAATTATAATTTTGACTATAAATAATAAAATGGGATTATTTTCTATCACATAATGTGTATTTAGTGTCTGTGATACATCCCTTGAGTTAATGGTAATGATAATTCTTATTTTCAAGAGTTGAAAATTTAAGATGAATGAATTTTCATTATTAACTCATAAAATGCTCCTGACCGTAGGATCATCATGAGGATGGTGATTGATCCTAGAAGGTTGGTAGTACAATCGCTTCTTTATAGTAGATGAGTCTTGAGTCTATGGTGTAGAGACATCGGAGCGAGAGTATAGGTACTCGTTAGAGAACGAGGGCACTGAGCGTGACCACCTCGAGTAGTCATAAGGAAGTCTACCTTCTCATCGATGACTGACTCGATGCTGCAGTGGTGTGTCTGGTTCTTTGACCTGAGGTGCATCGGCAGTTCACCTTGAGGGTGTTATAGTTTGACTACACCATGACTCGGATCTCCTAGCCATTCGGAAATCCTGAGGTGTATGTTGGCTATAGCATGTTCATTGTAGGAATTGGATTGCACCAAGATGGAATCTATCTACCTCGGTGGATGAGGAGCAGCCCTATGATGATCATGAGAATCAAGTCCATAAGCCCATGGCCATGGCAGAGAGTGTGAAATAATAGAAAGAGTTTCTATTAAGGTTTTCACATCGGACTTGAATCGAATGATTAAATCATATGATAGAAATTAGGGTTTGACGAGTTCACCTTAACCCTAATCTGATCGGGGCTCAAGATAGAAGAACTTAATCACACAAGTAGCTGCACCTGAGAGGTTCATTTTTAGTTTTGATGGGTTGCCACCATATGCTGCTAGGTGTCACTGGTGGATTTTGGGAGCAATTAGAATGATTTAGATGATCGATCATTCTAAGTTGTCTGAATCAGAAGAGTTCTGATCCATCGAAAGGAAGTTTCGATGATGTCGATGATGGAGATCATGACATATCCCATTACCATATAGAACTGAACCTAACTGGGTCACACAAATAAGGGTTTGGATCTGGATATCATCAATTGGACTAACCCAGTTCAATTGATTTGAATAAGATTCAATTAGGTTCAAGGAAATCATGCTAGCACACGATTGAAGCCTAACATTCTTCTTTTTCTATCATTAAAAGTTGTCTCGACTGAGCCAAATGAGTTTGTGCTCACTCAGGTACCTTTACCTGGTCTGACTGGAGCTTGTCCAAGTCAGAAAAGGGTTGTCTTAATTTATGAGATAAATTTGAGACAACACCTGCCATTTTTCGTCACCTGCTAATTCTTGTACTTTGACTTGGTCAAACATTGACCTTTGACCCTTGGACATCTGCCCATGTGTCACGCACTTATTGGAGAGCAGATAAGGGCTTGTCCCCTCTTTGGAAATTGGAAAGAAAGGGGGTGCACACCATCCTAGGCGTGTGCCCATGGATAGGGACACTGGAGTTCCATACGGATGGGACTCCAGGTTGCTTGTTGGATTCAAAATAGGTGACCCTCATCTATAGACTTTGATCAGTCTTAGGTGCTACCTTAGGATGAATTCGTGGGTCTCTCATCCCACCAATCAGATTTAGATCTGATTGAATGAAGTAACACGATTGGCCGGGGTGATGCAACACTGCATGGCGCAGTAGAGTCTATAAATAGACCCTATCTATGCCCACTTTCAGGAGTTGATCTAAGCCATGCCCCAAGGCTGTCTCTCTTCCTTCTCCATGCCACCATCTGCCCCTCTCCCTCCTCTCCACACCCAAGAAAGTTGGGTTCTTCAGATTAGTGCGAGTCAAGCAAGAAAGGCTGACGAAAAAGGAAGAAGGCAGCACTGCTGCAAAGACGACGGGTGATCTTCAGAAGAAGTTTTGAAGATCCTCCAAATCAGATCCAGATCTGATTTTTGGAGAAAAGAAAGAGAAGGAGAAGATCTCTAGATCCAGCCCGAGTGGATATCGGTAGAGGCCAGGCACTTGCGTGGCTAGATTCAGAACCTCAGAGCTTCCGTAGGATCATCAATGGGTAATCAGGTTACCCAAGATCAAGGTAAAAATTAATTTAGAATTAATTTAGTTTTATTTTTTAGATTAATCAGATCTGAAAAGTGTCAGATCTGATCTGGATCTGAGAGGAAAATTTTTGAAATATGCCTCTCGATCCAATCAGATCTGAACGAACCTGATCCGAGAAATCAGGATTTTTTCTTCACAGAGGTAGATAAGAGACTCTAGCAAGATGGGAGTCATACTTTTAGATTTCAAAGCAATGGATGCTACGGAAAAGAGCTATCTCCTATGCCGTCTTCATGCCAACGCCAATCCGAGATCAACATCAGCTGCTTTTAATTTTTATTTATTTTTTTTCTTTTAAATATATGTATTTAAATTTTTAATTTTAATTTTAATGCAAATTTTCTTTTTATGCACTTTAAATTCATGCATTTTACTTTTAATTACAATTTTAAATTTCTATTCTTTACTTTAATCGCTCTTTTATTTAATTGTAAGTAGATGTTAAGATCTAAACAGTATATCTTAGTACCAAATTTACTTTTTCACACCATTTAATTTCTGCTTTTTATTTATAATTTTTATTTTCCAACTTTATTTTTTTAAAAATTCTTTTCTCTTCTTTTTCAGAAATCAAAGATTTCAAATCAAAGCACTGCCTTCCTTATGATTTCGACCCAACTCACTATTTTCCATCTATTTTTAATTATTTTAAGAAGTCAAATTTAAATTGATAAATATGGTGTCTTAACGACAATATCATGCTCTTATCAAATTTTTTGCACCATTGCTGGAGAAGGCATGAACATTAAAGTTTTTGATCTCTTTAATTTTTTTATAAATAAATTATAAATAAATTTTTATTTTTATTTTTTTAATTTTATTTTTGTTAATATTGCTTACTAACTTTTTCTTATTTATTTTGTAGATAAAAAAAAAGAAGATAGAAGAACAAAAAGATTAAGGCAAGGAGGAAGCTTCCAATCTTATTTGCTGAGATCAATCCTAACCCTAAACTTTTTTTCTTTTATTATTTATTTTTTTATTAAATTAATTAAAAATTATCCATTTAAACCTAATTAAAAGCTTTATGACAAGAGTAGAAACCCTAACTGCTTAGAGAATGCATCATTTAGATTTATTTTTATTATTATTTGTTTCTCTCTTCTTTTCTTTTCTTTTTGGTGATCGCTGGAAATAAGGTAAGCTTTTCAAATTCAATCAGTTGCATGCATCTAATTTAGTTTCATAGAACCCCTTATCTGCAAGTGATTATGCATATTCATCTTAAATCAACTTAAGGGCATAACCCAATTAAATAACATAAGGTGAGGATTTAATTATCCTTCCTTGGCCTATAATTAACCAACCAGCATTCTGCATTGACCTAAGCCTTTAATTTTAAAATCAATTAGACATCGACCCTAGAAACTCGAGCTCAATAGAACAAGAAACCCTAAGAGTTAGACCGGATTACGGTTAGTCGATTTAACTAGTGTCTAGAAAAGTGGTTCGAGAACGACCGAATCTGAAGGAAGGTGGTTTATAATTGATTCTATTAGCTTACCTGATCGAGCATACTTAGTGTCTAAAGTAAGCAACGAGGGGACTCTCATCAATCTTACACTTACTTGGCCAGTTGATTGGTCGATCTTACACTTGGAGGGCTTGAAGGTGACCTTGGCAATTAGTAGCTATTTAGATCTAGGTAAACCCTTAGTCAGAATTGATTGCCTAACTTGAGTGCTAACTAAACATCAAATCTAAACCAAACTAATTCTTCTCTCTCTTCTTAGCTCTAGGACTCCTTAGGATCTCCTCTTTAGAACTCTTCCTTCTTCTTTTTATTTCTCTTTCTAAAATAAAATAAAATAATAAAATTAAATAAACTAAATTAAAATAAAAAATAATAATTAATAATTAATAAAAATAATTAATAAAATCATAAGGAAATAATAATAAAATTTAAAAATTCTAAAAAGTAAAATAATAAAAAAATTTTAAATAATAATAAAAAAATAATAATATTAAAAAATATTTGAAAATTAAAAAAAATCTAAAAAATTTAAAAAAATTCTAAAATATAAAATAATAATAATAATAAATCAAAAAATTAAAAAAATTTAAAAAAAGGTAAAAAAAAATTTTAAACCACACGTTAGGGTTGCACTAATACATGCAAGGTAGGAGATCGTTTTACTGATCTAGTTGAATCAAACCAAAAAATTGAAAGGCTAAACCATATTAAATCCAATAGTCAAATGGCTAAAAATTATGAACCACCTAGGCAGATGAAGGAATATTTTATTCCTTTCACCTATAATCCATCGACTTGTATCTGGTTATCTAATATTCATGCTATCCACTATGAGATCAAGCCAACTACAATCCGGATGCTCCCATCCTCCTATGGAAACACTAACGAAGATCCTTATAAGCATCTGGATGACTTTTTAGAAATCTGCTCTATGGTGAAAATTCAAAATTTGTCTAATGATGCTGTTAAATAAATTGTATTCTTTTTTTCATTAAAAGATAAAGCTAAGTACTAGCTTCGCATAATAGGAAGATCAATCAAAACTTGGGTTGAATTGCAACATGAATTTCTTAAAAAATTTTATCCCATAGCCCGAACCAACACCATGAGGCGAGCCATCACTAGATTTGCTCAGCTTCCAAGAGAACAATTTCATGAGTCATAGGAGAGACTTAAGAAACTTCTTAGAAAATGCCCATACCATGGTATATCTAAGTGGCAAATAGTTCAAACATTTTATAAGGGTTTACAACACCAATATAAATAGATGGTAGATGCATCATGTGGAGGTGCATTCATGAACAAAAGTGAGGATGAAGCCTATGCCTTATTTGAAACCCTAATTGAAAGCTTAATTAATCATGCTTCATTATCTTTCTACCAAAAGCAGATAGGGATTTATGATCCAGAATCTAATTCTAAGGCTGACTTGAACCTGATAAAATAGAAATTAGATGAAGTCAATCTTTTTGCCCAAAAATTAGATCAACTCCTAATCCTAGGTCAACAATCTCCTACACAATTCACATCATCCTCTAATTATCAGAAAAACTGTTCATTCTGTGCCAATCCAACCCATCATGAGAGTGAATGTCCCATGACTGCACGATTTCTACCCTTTATCCAAGAATAAGTACAAGCTGTACATGGCTACTCTAAGCCGATTAATGACCTTTTTTCAAATTTATGTAACCTAGATTGGAGCAACCAACCTAATTTTTCTTGGATACCCCAACAAACTTAGGCTCAAACCCAATTTCCATCCATACATAACTATTAAAATAGACCTCAATACCAAAACTATGCCTATAATAGTGGTCAGCCCAGTCAGTTTACCTAGCCATCATATCATAATCAGCCATCATACCCACCTCTTCAACAGACCAATCTAGCCGATGATAGATTTAACCAACTGCAATAATTAATTTTGAATCAAAAATAATTAATTTTAACACAACATTAATCTATCACCAGGCTAGAAGTACAAATAGAATAATTAGCTGAGTCTAACATGAGGAGAAAACTAGATCAATTGCCAAGCCTACCGATAATAAATCCTATAAACAACCTACCCAATATCTAACAACCACCTAGACCTAATCATCAATTCAATATTCCACCTAAGAATCCTTAATTTAAGAATATCAAAGTAATTTCTAAACTTAAAAATGATAGAATTTTTATGGACCCATACCAAGATCAGGTGAGAGAGGCTAGTACTGATGCTAGTCAAAATAAAAATTTAGAAGAGGTTAGTACTGAGGCTAACTCCATAGAAGAATCTGAGCTAGGAACTAGTACTGATATTGGTTCAAATACGAATTTGAATGACATAGAGAAGAAGAGAATAGATGATTTATCTGAGACCTATAAACCTACAGCCCTATTTCCTTCTCCCCTACAAGCTAGTTCTTCTCACATAAATCAAGAGGCATGTAATGAAAACCCAATGGAGTTGTTTAAATAGGATCATATTAATTTACCTTTAGAATTAAAGCCACCTTTAGTCACCCTTCCAATACCCATTGAATCAAATTTACCTCCTAATCCAAAAACTCAATTCATGAGTATTTTGGAAGAACAAATAGGAGAAATTCTTAACAAACAAGGATCTGAGATTTGGGTCATGAATTATATTCCCAAAATTAATAATAAATTTATCAATAAAGGGATAAGAATATGTCTTTCTAAGATTGACAATCCAAAATCATTGGAATTTATCGATCCAATTTTTGATACAGGATAGATGAGCTGCATTATGTCTGGCTAAAGATGGTAAACTTAATGCTTGTTAGGAGGCAATCCAATATTTAGATTTCTTTCATCTAATTTCTTTTTATTTTTTTAGGACTTGTTGAATAAAGTTAGGGGGAGAGCTTAAATTGTTAAAGGCATATGCTGGACCAAACATATTAAGTCAAGTGAATTCTTTTCTATTCTTTATTGTACCCTTTATTTTTTTTCTCCATTAAAGACAATGTCGATTAAGTTATGGGGGAGAATAAAAATTTTTAAAATTTTTAAAGTTCTCAAAAAAGTTAATATTTAGCATTTAGACATCCGATTATACTTAAGAATTGAGTTGAATTGAGCATATTTTTTTAAAAAAATTGATGCATAGATTAAAAAATTTGTCAGATATTAGGGGATCAAGTATTAAGAAAATCCAATAAAGAGTTAAGTCTAGAACATAAATAATTTTTTTGGATAATTTTAATTTTTTCTACCAGCATCAAAGAAGAGTCTATTTTTTTTGGGCTTGTGTAAGATAACTATATGTTTCTTCATAAATAAAATAAAATAGTTTCCAGGTACTTCTTACTAAGTAACCGGGCCTCTTTGCCTAAGCAAGTATTGAGTTTCATGTCAAAAGATGGAAAGAGCAAAGAAGCTCATTATAAAGTTAGTCTTAACTCATAGCCTATTTGATTCAAGCTAGTAAGCCCGAGGGGTATTTTATATCTAATGCCCTAAAGCCAACTGGTTTGGAAGTCATTGGCCTAAGACTCGCTACATGGATCAAAAAGAAAGCCTAACAGGTTATGACATAAAATAGCGGTACAACATTAAAAAAAAAACACACACATTGATTTTGCACCGAGTAACTGGATCCCATTACCTAAGTAAGCAATGATATTCACGTGAAAACATGGACAATGTGAATAAGAAAAAAAATTCAATAAATAAAGGATGGAAGTGACAATACTCTTGCCCATATGGAAGTTTAGACAATTCAGAGATAAAAGTGTTAGATGTGTGCCCTAGAAGTCAGATTAGCTAACACTTGTAATACACTTCTAAGGGCAATTTTATAATTTTGACTATAAAGTAATAAAAGGATTATTTTTCTATCATAGTGTGTATTTAAAAGTATCTGTGATACATCCTTTGAGTTAATGATAATGGCAATTCATATTTTCAAGAGTTGAAAATTTAACACATGAATTTTTATAATTAACTTATAAACTACTTCCAACCGTAGGATCATCATGAGGATGGTGATCGATCCGAAAGGTTGATGTACGATCATTTTCTTAGGATAGATGAGTCTTGAGTCTACGATGTGGAGACACCGAAGCGAGAGTATAGGTCCTCGTTAGAGAATGAGGGCATTGAGCATGACCACCTTGAGCAGTCATAAGAAAGTCTACCTACTCATCGATGACTGGCTCGATGCTGCAGTGGTGTGTCTGGTTCTTTAACCTAAGGTGCATCAGGCAATTCGCTTTGAGGGTGTTATAGTTTGACTGCACCATAACTCGATCTTCTAGTCATTTTGGATTTCTGAGGTGTATGTTGGCTATAGCATGCTCATTATATAAATTGGACTACACCAATAGGGGATCTATCTACCTCGATAGAAGAGGAGTAGCCCTATGATGTCATGAGAATCGAGTCCATAGGCCCATGGCCATGGTAGAGTAAAGATGATAGAAAGAGTTTTCATTAGGATTTTACATTGGACTCAAATTGAATGATTAATTCATATAATGGATATTGGGTTTGATGGGTTCACCTTAACCCTAATCCTGTCGGGGCTCAAGATAGAAGAACCCAATCACACAGGTAATTACATCGAGAGGTTCACTTTCAATTTTGATGAATTGCACCATATACTGTTAGGTATGATTGGTGGATTTTAGGAGCAATTAGAATGATTTTGATGATTGATCATTCTAATTGTATGAATCAGAAAAGTTCTGCTCCATCGAAAGATGTTTCAATAATATCGATGATGAAGATCACGACATATCTCATTACTATACAGAACTAAACCTAACTAGATCACACAAATAAGGATTTGGATTTGAATGTCATTAATTGAGCTAACCCAGTTTGATTGATTTGGATTAGATCCAATCAGGTTCAAGAAAATCATGCTAGCACATGATTGAGCCTGACTTTTTCCTTCTGTAATCTTTCTGATTCATCACAACCAAGTTAAATTTGATTTGACTCATTTTTGTATCTTGAATGGATTTATTTTATTTGGCTGGAACAAGTCTAAGTTAGATTAATTGTAGAAATTAAATCCATTCATAGTGCAATTGAACTAGGGTCAAAAGTTGACCTAATTGAGAGAATTAAGAGTCACCTGATCAAATATTTTTAGAAAATATTTTGGAAATTATTTTTCTTTAATTTTTGGATATGTGATAGGGCATGAGTCATATTTTGAGTGTACAAATTTCATAATTTTTGGAGGTGCCTAGATTGGGTTTTGATAAAGTTTGATTTTGATCAAACTATTGAGGGAAGAGTTCCAGGCACAATGGACTCTTCCTTATCTACTCATGCTACCCCCTTTATAATCGATTTTTGATGTGAAAACTAGATGGGATCTGAGGATTTTCATAGATATCAGGTCTTGAAGTCCCAATGGTCGAATAAATGAAGATTTTGGTTAAAGAGGGACTCTAACTTGCTGCTATGCTTTTGTATAAGAACCCTTGTACCAAGGCTCTTCACGTAATAATTTTTCTCACACCCAAAGGCTATCATTTCTGATATCCCACACCTCCTCTATCCTCTATCTCCCTCTCTTCTACATGTCTAAAAAGTTAGGCACAAATCTGAGAAGAAGATCCACTCAAATTTATGAAGAGTTCAGCATCTATGCGATGGTGTTCGTGAGACGGACAAGCTGCATTCAAAAATTCTTTTGAAGGAATTCTAGATCAAATTTAGATCTGATCTCTAGAGAAAAGATTCATGAGAAGAAGACATCTAGATTCTATCTGAATGGATATCGGTAGAGGCCAGGCACATGCGTGGCTCCTTCCAGAACCTCAGAAAAGATCAAGATCATCGCAGGATAATCAAATTACCCTAAACAAGGTATGAAATTAAATTTGATTTAATTTTATTTTAATTTTTAATATCAGATTATTTTGATCAGATATGAATCTCTTAAATCTGATCAGATCATAAAATTTTTTTTAGAAAACTCCATCCTAGATTTGATTAGATTTGCATAATCCTACAGTGGAAAATGGTGATTTTTCTTCAACTGGTGTCAGAGCTGCATTAGTAGTTCTTTAGATCTATCTTAGATCTGATTTTATTTTTGTTTATGATCTGATATTAAAAAATTTTAGATGTCACATCAGATATGATTAGATCTAAAATCATAAAATTAGGAAATTAAATCATTTAGATCTAAAATGTATGAAATGCATGACTAGACTAGGTATAGAATAGTTCTATGTGTAGTCTACTATGATCATGTATTTAATTTGATTAAATTTAATTTTAGATCTATTTATTTTCTATTTTTTTGATATTATAAATATTATAATTAGATCTAAAAATAAAAAATATGATTATTAAATTTTTTATTTATTCATATGTGATATGAAAAGATGTATGTTTAGACTAATTATAGAATAGTGCTATAAATTATCTAGAATAATTTTAGTTTTGATATGATCAAATTTAAATTCTATTTTTTAGATGTTCTATGTAATATTTTAGATCTGAAAGCATACAAGTTTAATTTAGTTATGATGCATGAGATGTATGCAAAGCATATATTAGTTAGATAATTAATATATATAGTGATATATATCTAGATTAACTAGTTTTGTAGTATAACTAATTATATTTTTTATTAAGGCGCATTCTCCTTGGCCATCCGTATAGAAGAATAAAGTAAGATTAAAGGTTTCTCCTATCCATTCAATGAAGGTATCCTTATGGAATGTACGGGGTGCTGGTGCGTTCATTTAATTAGAAAAATCAGAACTTACTTTTCTGCAGAAACCTTAGATCACTGAAACCCCTAGGATTTTATACATATTTTTATTTATGAATCTAAAATTTAATTAAGAATTAAAGATTATAGAAACTAATTAGGTCTAAATTGAGAATTTTTAATATCTAAAATATTTTTATAGAATTGGATTGGGCTTGGGTAGCTCAATTAGGCTCCTAGCAGTTGATCAAATCGATCAAGAGTTTAGTTAGGTGAGATCACAGAGTGCTTAAATTGACTCCCAGCATAATGGATTAAAGTCTAGATCAAGATCGATTCATAAGCGATGATCGATCAAGTCAAGACCTATTGGCTTCAGTGGTTAGAGTCTTGATTGTAACTAATCAATTAGTTTCTGGTTCATTAATTTGGTGTTTAGATATGTTTTGGCAAAATACGATCGACTGATTTTTAATGGAGGCTACTCATTTGAATGCATTTATTAATCGAGTTAATGATATCCCTTCCACTATCTTCGCTATAACCCTGGCCTTTTTATTGACCTAGTTCTTATTTGAGGTGGCTAATAATTCAAGCTAACCCATGCACATAGGTTAGTCATAATTGTATGACTAAGTCAAAGTCGAGTATAAGAGACCTAAATTAAATATTTCTAACAAAATATTAAGTCTAAGATCTTCCACCGTTATAGATGTGTGAGCCCTTTTTAGGGTTGATTGTTCTCGGCTGGTTATAGTTGCTCAGTTGCGTCAAAAAGATGCAACCATATCTATTAGGACATTGGATCTAACGGGTTGGAGGATGGATTGGGCTCAATATTTTGGATACAGTGAGGAACCTAATCAAAAATCTAATTCATGCAAATGGTGGGTCTGACTTAACTAAGGAGTGGATCAATATTTTGAACATGGTGATATTCATGAATTATAGAGATCACGATTGGGTGCACCATGATTAGAGAATCATTAGATGAGTTGTCCACTCATTGGTTGACCCATCATCAATAACTGTTAGGTGAGGTGCTGAGCTAGTCGGTGGGATTGCACCATCCACTAGAAATCAATGATCGTAAAAATTTTTGCATCTCTACCTAGGGAGTGTAGGAATCAAGAAAATAGTAGGAGCTAATTTATTTAAAATAAACACTTCTAAATAAAATTAAGTTTAAGTTCTAAATTTTAAAATCCTTAACTAGAAATCATTGAACCTCTATAGAGAAAATGTCTGCGTGCCAACCCACTAGCTCCGTACCTGGACACCTATAGACTGACTGAACCAAACTTCAATGATTGGCTCCAGAGCTTTAAAATTATTATTACGGTCCCCAAAAAAAAAAAAAATTTAACCCAAACCCAAAATGTGTTGATAGGATCTCCACTTTATAGCCAATCATCTACTGATCAGAAGAGTGTCTCTTGAAAAGTGAATGGATGATGATACAAAGCTAGGTATTTACATGTTTGGGCTCGATGTCTGATGACCTTCAAACGCCAACATGAAGATATTAAACTAGGCCACAATGTTGGCTCATTGCAAGACTTTTGTTAAATGAACATAGTCGCAAAGCCAAATATCAAAGTCACGTAGACAGATTTTAAGCTCGAGATATGTTGATGGACAATTATGGTTCAGATCATTGTCTGAATGATGATTAAGGACTAGAAGAGCTTGAGAAGCTCGACGGTCAAGTTAGACAATGGGCCTACGATCGATATAATTCTAACATCCTTGAATGATGTGTATGGATAGTTATCATGAATATCATAACTGCATAAACTATAGAATAATCCTGATAACTTATGAATATGCTGTTTCTAAGGCTAATCTTCCTATGGAGTGGAACTTCTTCCAAGAGACAGTCTTTGAGAAGAGAAAGAAGACTGAAAAAAAGAGAATTATGAAGTAGGAAGAAGAAGAAAGAGCAAGGCCAAAAATGAAGGCCCGACAAATGAAAAATATTTTTTATTACAATACAACACGGCCATTGAAAGCGAAACGTATCCTTTGTACTTGCTAGCCTGAAGAATAAGAATGGCGGTCCCTTTTGGAGGATATGCTCGTTATATACTCTACCTATGATTTGTTTTCTGCATCCAATTGGATGCTTGTACTCTGTTTTAGTGCTCTTTGTGCACTTCTATCAGGGTCTTAAGGAGAGACAGGAGCAGAGGGATGGATAAGATGAGCGTACGTATCGAAAATGAAGCAGAAGTTGCTATTTGTGGCTATAAAACTTTATCCTCTATGATTACATCTGGATTAGATTTAGTACTTAGAGACTTCTTTATGTCCCAGCAATAGTGAAAATTTGATTTTCTATTTCATGTTTAAGCACAGGAAGGCTATGTAATTCAGTTTCTTAAGGATCATTATAATATTCCATTTTGAAAGAAATAACTTGCAAATATTTTCTTATAAATGGTATTCTATCAGTTAACATATTTGTTGGTACAGAATTGGTCATATCGAATTAAGCTAGAGTTTAGGAAGAGAGGTCATCGTTGGTGACCTGCAAATAATATTATACCTAGATCGGTTGTGGTGGCTCCCAAGTAGGACCCTCCGATGATCACAGTATATCAATTGATACCAAAATGAAATACTAGAGAGAAGCAATTTAGCAGTATTTTTGAAAGGAAGAAGGACTTAGGACAACAATAATCTAAAAGTCCTCTCTTTATAGACGGACCGTCATAAATCAGCAATGATACGTGGACAAGCCATACACCCATCCACCGATCATGCCGGCCGCCTCCGGCAGCTTACATCATGAAATTTTATTATGGAGAGAAGGTGTGCCCATCCCACGTGAACTGGATAATGACAGTCATAATCAATCCGTAGTCCGAGACTAGAATCGTGGTAGCAGAATTGATAACAATAAGTCATAACTTCGTATGGGTCGCTCATGTTGCATAACTGCGACTTTACAGAAGAAGTGTCATAATAATGTATAGTGCCTATATCATTGAGATATTATAGTAAAGATCTAGAACAACGCAGGCAATTTGATCTGGTGGAAAGAAGATTTCGAATATACAATTTAGAGAGATATAACTCCTAAAAAGAGGAATCCACGGCTAGCGGGGATCACTCAAGAGGAGAATACTACTCTAGAATTCGAGATAGTAACCAATGAAACGAAATTCAGAATCGCGAGTTTGACTCGATGCGACCGAACGCTAGAAAGCCCCACACAACAGGAAGCTCCACTGGCTGACAATTACGCATGAAAACCAAAAGTTTGGAAAGCGAGAATTAGGCTTATAGAGGACTTCGCACCTTGAAGCGAGACAGCTCACCCAAACAGGAGTCACTCGGTCCTCTCCTAGCACCGAATATCGAACTGAAAGGAAACAGTCATCGCCAAGAACTTCAACTTTGCACGAAACTTTTGCACATCAGAAAAGAAATTCTTGATATGCGAAGGTTCCGACCCTCCACAATGGAGAGCATCATAGACTGAACAGGACGAACGTTCCACAACAGAAGAGGTCCTTTCATCCGGAGCACCTCGTCTGGACGGAATCACGACTGCAACATGGAGCGACGCGGACACCACGAAACTCTTGCGAAAGAACAGGTTGACGACGACTCACGTGGCGACTGTGAACGGACGACAGCTAGCTTTGGCATCAAAGAAAACCGAAGCGATTCGGCCAAGGAAGCTTCAGCATGCCAACTACCACCAAACCAATTTGAAGGCAGTGGACGATCCAGATTGAAGAGAAGGTCGGAAGGAGTTTGGCTCAAATGAAGAAATCTGATTGAAAGCGAGAAGTTCGGAGGCAGTTCAAGCTCCTGGATGACAGAAGATCTGAATAGGAGTTTGGATAGTGAAAAGAGGTCGGAAGGAGTTTGCCCAAATATCGCGTGAACGGAGTAGCCCTGAAGAAATTAAGTTGAGAGAGCGGGGTTGACGCTAGAAATTTCGAGAAGCTCTTCTGTGATTACAGTTATAATTTGGTTAGAGCATGAGACTGCGAACTTCAATGGGAGTGGGGTTTATCCCCAATCAATAGTCTCCCTACTCTCGAATTTGAAATTCGAAAGAACGAAGTTATAAAAAAGATTGACCTGTTGAAGTTTTTTTCTGGGCTCTAACACTCATACAGGTTGAAGCTCGGGAGAGATTCTTAATTTTTTTTTGAAGTTCAAACTCGAGAGATCTTATTTCGGACCGAGGTTGAGAGAGAGATTTATCTCACTTTGAGGTTGGAGCTCGGCGGGAGGAAAGTCTAACTTTTGTTGAAGTTGAAGCTTGAGGGAGATCTTACCTCCAGCCGAGTTTAAAGGAGATCTTATCTCAGTTAGATTCGGACTGAGAGATTTTTAGTATTTAGCACGAGATTAAAGAGGATCTTTATCTCCCTGTTGAACCGGTTTGGAGATCGGGGGGATCTTAATCTCCAATCGCACGGTGAACGAGATCTCATTCTATTAAAGTTGAAGCTTGGGGCGGATTTTATCTCCAACCGAGGTTGAAGGAGATCTTATCTTCTGTTAAAGGATTGGAGCTGCGGCAGGAGATTCTTACCTCTCCAGCCGAGGGTTGAAGGAGATTTATCTCCTATTGAAAATGGAAGCTCGGAGGGAGATCTTATATCTCCAGTCACAAGTTGAACAGAGATCTTATCTTCCTATTGAAGTGATTGAAACTTGGCGGAGATCTTATTCTCCGGAGTCGTACAGATTGGAAGAGAAAGGATTTTATCTCTTATTGATGTTAAAGCTTAAGGAAAGATCTATCTTCCAGTCGAGGGTTGAGGAGGATCTTATCTCGCTGTTCAGGGTTGGAGCTCGAAGAGATCTTATCTCCAGCCCAGGGTGAACGGAGCTTATCTCCTATTGATAGTTTGAAGCTCGGGAAGAGATCTTATCTCCAACCGAGGTTGAAGAGATCTTACCTCTTGTTGTTTATGTTGGAGGCTCGGGGAGAATTTAAATCTCACAGCCAAGGTTGAAGGAGATCTTATACTCCCTTATTAAAGTTTGAACTCGGAGGATGATCTTATCTCCAGTCGAGCTAGCAGGAGATCTTATATCTCCTATTAAGGGTTGGAGGGGGGGGGTGGGTTTTAGGGTTGGAGATTTATTCCAGCCGAGATTGAAGAAGATCTTATCTTTTATTGAACGGGTTTGGAGCTCGGAGGGAGATTTTCTTATCTTCTATTAAGATTATGTGCCCTAGAAGCCAAAATTGGGCTGACTTTTGTAATACACTTCTAGAGGACAATAATTGTAATTTTGACTATTAATCATAAATGGATTATTTTCTCTATCCACATATGTGGATATTTAATGTCCGTGATACATCCCTTTTGAGTTATGTCATGAATTTCATATTTTCAAGAGTTTCGCAAAATTTTAAGAATGAATAATACATAATTAACTCAATAAAATGTCCGCGACCATGGAGGATCATCACCGTAGGGATGGTGATTGCATTCTGGAAGGTTGGTGTGTAATATTCTCTTTAATAGATGAGTACTTGGAGTCCCTTAACGGTGGTGGAGACACCGGAGCGAAAGTATAAGTATCTTAGCTAGAGACAGAGGGGCAA